>JZKD02S2324268.1:372435-396569 GCA_000966675.3 Picea glauca | reverse complement strand
CACCCATGGGGACCCCACCCTTCATCAATTACATTCCCCTACTTGCACCCCATGAGGCCAGAACATACTTCATTGGGGCACTCATTTCTATACTTGTACTTTCAACCCAATTATTTTTTATTTATTTGGTAATTGTATAAAGAAAATTTCAAATGCCAGCACAGGTTCCAGAACCCCCCCCCCCTATATTAAGGCGGAACGGGAGGGAGGGTCCGGAATGCCATATGGACCGTAGTTTTCAGCGCCTTGATCTGGGCCTTTGAAAAGTGAGTTAAACATAGGTTGGGGGCGGAAAATGTCACATGTAGGTGAAACTTAGGATAAGGACATTCACATGGGTTTTCATTTGATTTTCATCACATACACCACCAAGGGCGCATCAATTCAATTACGCTTAGGCATTGGAGTCATAGGGCAACATCTTTATTGATCTGGCTTTATTTTGGCAAGGCAGGCAAAGCAATTAATCTACATCCTAACCTACTGTCACGAGGCAATTAACCCAGATTAAACAGTTGGGTTAAGATTTTATTCTTTCTAGGGGCTATCTGATCAGGATTAGAKGGTCTGRTCAGATGTATTCACTAATTCTAACCTAGGGRCTATCTRATCARGATTAGATGGTCTGATCAGATGCATTCACTAATTCTAACCTAGGGACTATCTGATCAGGATTAGATGGTCTGATCAGATGCATTCAGTAACCTATCAACATTGAAAATTCAAAAGAACTTGGTCATGCTTGAAAGGTATGAACAAGTTGCTATTATTGCATGGGGCCCTTTTTCAATTCTTTTTAGCCCTCTTTTCTTTTCCTTTTCTTTCCTTTTTCTTTTCTTTTTTCTTTTTCCTTCTTTTTTCTTTTCACAAATTATTTGAAGAATGCAATATCATTTGTCAACCAAATCACTAGATACAGATAATATCCAAGTCATCAGCTGATTCCCATAAATTATGGGGTGATAACATCCCCGTAGGGGTTTTACCACTTGAAAACATCGGTGTGTTGATCTTTGATCTGGTTATGTGAGTGGTTACTGAAGGTGTTTGTCCTATGTTGGAATACCTATGTTGTCGAACAACGAGATTCCATATTTAAACATGATAGATCTCAAGCATTTCCAGGCATACAAAAAGCCAAACGCTTGAGGAACCTATGAATTGTAACTGAAAAGGTATGTGTTGTCACAACCCAACAATCTTTGCCTTGACAACAATTTTCCTGATACCTTACCAAATGAATCAATCATCACCTTTCTTGCAAGCTAAGAGAAGTGAAACACCATTATAGATTCTCTAACAATACTGGTTGTGCGAACATGTCTGCACAATTTGCTCCAATATGGACCACTCCACCTCCTCTGAATCAACATAACCACAAACTAAATTACTACAACCAATGCAAGTTATACTCGTGCTTCTAAGATACCGAAGCACCCATTTCCATACTCTTTACCCGACTTTGCCATGTGTCCACTAACAACACCAACTACATGTGAAATACTTGAACATTCCATCACAAACATCATCCTTCCTATTGTACTTACATAAGGTACATGAGACAAATAATCCTTTTCTTCCTTACTATCATGACATAAACATGAAGAAAACTTACAATGGAAAGCTAAAGGGATATTTATTAGTTTCACAATGTTCATACTGAACCTCATCAATATCTTCTCCATAGACTTGTGACAACCACAACTTACCATTTTCCAATCTTTGTATACTTATATGCTCAAGATTTGTTTTGTTTCTCCTGGATCCTTCATCTCAGAAACATCCTGACCAACTGAGCCTTTAACCTGTTGACTTCAACCATGCTTTGCCTGCAACAAGCATATCATCAACATAACACCAACATAATGACTATGCCATAAACACAATGTTCATACTCACTTCTTAAGAAACTTCAACTCACCATGAAGGAATCACACATCTTGTACTATTTCCTGGTTACCTTAGGCCATACAATTATTCCCTGAGTTTGCAAACGAATCTCCCTTTGCCATCCTGATCAACTCTTGATTGTTCCATGTAAAAATCTCTGCTAATGATGATTTGTGAGTAGTAGGATCCCACAATCTACATCCCTTATGTCCGTAACTATAACCATCAGAGATATACTTCCTTGACCGAACTTGTCCAAGCCAACCAAGTGAGCCTTTACCTCTCACTTCCAGGCTAATTTCAATGGAGTATGCAATCCATGGGCTCTAAGACCACGAGCTACCAAAAACACATGTTCCCAACCGCAACTATTGTCCTAACATTTCTCCCCTTCCTTTCCCATGACCAAAACTAGCCAAACTTCCCTCAAATCTAGGGTATCCAGGAATACCACATGCTCCCCCTTGTCAACCAGGTCTACGTCTAGACTTTACCGGTGAAATTTTAAACCCAAGGCACCCATTCCTAAAAAAATATTACATTTGTATGTCCATTTACATATAGTAACTTCACCTAGAAGTTTGCATTCAAAACCTCCACCTTACCAATTCTTTGACCTCCATTGCTAACAACCAACTCAAATATCCATATCCCACCTTCACTTAGTCATCACCTACGTCACACCGATGTTTCCTGGGTCCATTGTGATTGCGATATTTCCAACCCTTGCCTTTGCACAACCCAAATTCCTACCGGGTGCAAGCTTCAACAAATTCAATCTATCAACACAAGCAATCTCCACACTAGGATTTTCTGGCATATCATGGCCATCACCAATGTTGTCGAAAACACTGAGAATTTGTCCAAGACCTTTCCATGGGAGAGTAGGATATAGACATGCACCTGCACATTGCCAATTTCCACGCCTTTCTTGACATCGTCATTTCCTTCATGGGGTAATACATTCAAGCACATCAAATTCCACATTCATCCATCGTGCTTTTGAGAGCTGGTGCATGAGCTCATAGGGAATAGTTCCAAGCCCACAATGAAGCCACCTCCTGCCACCTCTAATGACCGCTTGGAATATCGCCCTTTCTGGGATCTTGAATCCCCACTACCCATTTAATTGTACCTATAGTTTCTCCGACTAGACTAGTCAAAACCCTTGGTCACGTCTAGACTCTTCGTAATAGCACACCCTTTCCAAAGACTAGTCGAAACCCTTGGTCACGTCTAGACTCTTCCACCACGGCGACAAAAGTTCCCTTGTGTGCTCAAAATTTCTAGTAGCACGCCATCCCTTGGCATCGTTGATAGTCAAGTGAAGCGAGATCTTCACACCTTGGCCCCCACTTCCTAGGCACCTATTCCTGTGAGCACCCACTTGTTCCTGTGAGAACCTTAGCTCTGCAACTTCCGTCAACAGGTGTCAACCACGTCGGACATCACAACAAGTATCATAGAAAATGTTGTTCATTAATTTCAATGTCAATTTTTATTAGTGGAATGTCGGAATAAATGAAATTTCCACTACTAGATCAGGAATAATAATCATAGTACAAGTAAATAGACTTTAAAACTCAAACATATACAAAAAAAATAAATTGAAAGTAGTAATAACATTTAACATTTACTAGCAAATAAGTCATTCTAAACAAATTAAATAAATGAATATATTGTTTAAAAAAATATTTTTTTTTAAGAATTTTACTATTGTACTTTTGTGAGGTAAGAATATTTTTTTTAGTTTAAAAGATTAGTTCTATTGTCGTTAATGTTGTTGGGTATTTGACTAATTCTATTCAAAACCCTCTGAGTTAGATACACTAACTTATGAAAACATATTTATTAAAGATGCCATCACCAAATATAAGTAAGTATCCCTTAAATCTTCATGCTATATTTTTTTATAGAAAAAAATAATAAATTTAGGAAAATATTTATTATTTTCTTTTCCAAAGCCTCTATAAATAGATGTGATTATGCATTTCAAAAATAACACAATTTTTTTTTGGTGACTCACAGAATCAACGACTAGTTGGACATGTAATCGCGTGACAGAGGGTCGTATTATCCGACTGCTACCACTATACCAGGGCAGACTCAAATCCCCCGACAAGTCACTGTCTTCACCATTGTTCACTAAGACCATCGAGAGTGCAAGTAAATTTGAACATGAATCCTTTTAGTGCAAAGTTCCCTCAAGCCACCTGCCCTCTTCACAGACGTGTCACCGCACCAAGGTAGGTGACTTGCCTTTCTCCACATGTCGTTTTCATACTATCCTAGGGTTTCATTCTGGTTGCATAATTTTTACATTTAGATGGGCATGGGGGGTAGCCTTAAAACTTGTTACATCTCCTTCCTTCCCTTGGTCAATTCCATACCTAGATCCTTCCCCAATATCCACTATGTTTTTTCTCCTTTAATCGTTCCCTAACTCTTCAACCCCATCGCGAGAAGTCTGTGTGCCCTAACCTAAACTCCCCCTCTTCATTGCAATCCACCACAACCTCATCATGCAGATCTTATTCTTCCATTTCAATGCCCCATCTGAGGCAACCATGAAATTTCCCTTGTATTCCAAATAAGAAATGGTGGTTCAATTCTTCATTATCAAACGTAATACATAGAGAGAGGTCGGACTTAGCCAAACTTGGATTTAGAGTTAGGCTTAGTCTTGCGTTTCGACAAGTTTCAAAGGATAGTCTCCAATACGCCCCCCCTCACTTATGTGATGATCATACATCCCTCGTCAATACACTCTTTCCCTTGTTTACATCGATTGAAAGATGAATTTTGATATGTTTTTTTCCTTGTCAGTGTCGACCATTTGAAGGATGTTGATAAAGTTTAACCTCTTTCCCCTAGCATCAATCTCAAGATTGTCAACATTTTCTTGCAATGTTAGCAAATGAAATTTTTCCAGCTACCAATACAACTTCTTATATTGGAAAGGATAACTTTTTCGACGCCGATATAGGTGTGTGTCGGTGCACAAAACACAAACTCACTTATTCCTCCTAAAAGAGATTAAAATGACCAAAACACAAAAAAATAAGGTAGTCTCTCTTTTTCATTCTTAGCCTTGTCAAAATAGTGAACAAGTGATGCAACTGTCTAATGCTAGATTTTCTTAAGAGTAATGATAAATATGTCTTTTGCATATTTGACCATGTCTCCTCGTAAACACTTGCAAAGTGCCAACAAGGCTCCTGTCGAAGAGGCCTCTGCAAGTAGAATTGTTGAAGAAGAAGACATAGACACCCCATGACCTGTATACGATGACACCAAAGGAGTCATCAACAAGGAGACTCCGATCAAATGGGGTGAAGTGTACCAAATTTTTAACAACCAGACCTTCCCCCATGAGGTAGAAGATGACTCCGATCTCCAAACATTCATAAATATTAGTAAATCCAAGTTGTACAAGGTGGCAACACATTCAACAATGTTTCCCCGTGCAAAGGATATTTCATGGATAGTAAGGCATGCAGACCTAGAAAATAGATATATTCTAAATTCCAAAGAGCACCCGATAGCCTCCTTTGAAGATTCAACAATCACTTCATGTTACCACTTGGAAAACAGACAGAGACATCGGACAAGAAGCTCACAAGGAAGTTCCTGCATGATCTAAAGGATCTTCTGAAGGCTTGGTACAAACCCGACAAAAAATTCAAATCAAGGACCTTAGGGGAATATCCCACCTACCTGCAGAAAACGCCATATCAATATGTGGTGGTCATGTTGTGCAAACTATATAAGGAGCATGATGCTTAAAGATTACCAATAACTCAGGTGCCCCTTATTTACTATATTTCAAATGTTGGGTCAACCTTTAATTGGGTCGACATTCTATCATCATCTTTGGAAGAATCTCTTAGAACAACGAAGGACACCGTGCCTGAGAAATTCCCAAGTTTTCACATGTCCTCATATCTCCTAGACATGGTGTGAATATGTCATGCATTTCCACAGATGGGTTGGGCTTGGTAGCCTAGTGACCCTATGATCCATATCTATCGCAAGGTACTCTAGGAGCACAAGTATCGAACATAGTATCACAAAATCTACGACCACCACTTGACACCTTTGTTCCAACTTATATTCGACTCACTTGCACCATGCATGATAGATAAAGAAAATATGATATTCAAGAGAATAGGGGACTGGTACCTCCTAGGGTATGGAACATACCTAAGAATATATGGAGCCACCAAAGCTCTACATTTTCTCCCAAAGTTTGTTCCAAATATATTGGTTCTACAACAAATTTCCTACCAGATTGTTGTGCACGGAGTAAGTGCAATGCTATATAGAGATAATAAGACTATATAGCCTCCTCTCCCACTATGGGTTGAGTCATACTCATACCCCAAATCGAAGAAATCAGAAATATGAAAACTCGAAGAAACCCCAAATCGAAGAAATCAGAAAGATGAAAACTAACGAGAAAAGTTTTGAGGAGGTCGAGCTAAATATGAAACAAAGACAAACAGACGCTCAGGTTATGATTAGGGTGATAGTGGACCTAATGGAGGAGCATCTTGTGAAGCCAACCATAACCCAAAACATGATCCATGCCTTCATGGTCAACTTGACGAGAGACATGAAGACCCTCTCATAGAATTCAACAACTCATGAAGTTTCCTTGGAGTCGTTATTCCACAGAGTTGTCACCATTTCAGGACAACATGAAGCTTGGGAAGCCTACATGTTGTCTGTAAATTTTGTAAGAATGTTGTTTCACTTATAGACTTTTATGATGCAAACATAAATTCCTTGCAGTGTTGTATTTTCTCTCTTGTTTTTTATCGTGAGATGATGAGTAGTTTATGTATCTGATTCCATAGCTTAGACTGATCTAGTTGTGCTTTATATGCATGTGTTATTTAATCCTATTTCTCTTTAACAACTATCTGAAAGGGGTTATCATAGGGATTACTGACATTTCTAGTTGTTTATTGTTTACTTTAGTTTTTCCTAGATAGGATAGTGTAGATTAGATTTTATGTCTACAAGTAAATAGTTTTCATTTTCATACACCCTTGCATTCAAAATCATTCATTCATCCCCCAACCCAGTAATGACAGCCGAGCCAGAATCTGGATGGGTCTCCTAATCTAAATGGTGCGTAGTCTAATTGGTATAGTGTACTAAAGAGTACCCCTATTTGTTGAAGGGCATTTTTCCTGTGTCAACACCTTCCCATGGATCAAGACTGGTTTGTATGTTGTTTTCTTTACCTACTTTCCAAATCAACCAATTTCAGCCAAATGTAACACTGAATTGACCACTTCCCAAATTATTGAAACATTTTGAACTTATTTTATAGGATTCCCTCCATAGAATCAGGAGCTAAATACTTGGCTTTGATTACATATTCCTCGTATTAATATCCAAACATTTTTTGTTGCAAGTGCTTTGGAGAAGAGAAAAGGGTTCTTTAGTCCCCAACCTCCATTTGCTTTAGGTAGAGCTAGATTTTTCCACAAACCCTTTCTTCCTTTGATCTCTTGACCAAATGAATCTATAACATAATCCTATGATAAATTCCAATACACCTTCAGGGACCCAAGAAAGTGCTATCCAATATACTGGAATTGCTTCCAAGACTGCTTTTACTAGTACCAGACATTCCCCTCTAGAGAGCCACCAGTTACACCATGTATTTAGCTTTTTCTCCAGTTTAGCAATTATCCATTGCTAGTCACATTTTTTTTTTTTTACGTTTGGCTTCAGATGGAAACCCAAATACTTCAACCCGAGATCTAGATCTACTAATTAATAAGGAAAAACAATAATATAATTATTTTCCTGCTTGGTTATACCCCACGGGGAGATCGTTGAATTTTCTAGGTTAATTGTCATACCTGTTGCCTTACAAAATAAATAAAAAATTCCTTTAAATTTCTCAATTACCCCTTTTGATCCCTCACAGAATATTAGAATGCCATCTATAAATAGTAGATGTGTGATATTACAATATGTTCAACCCCTCAACAATTAATAGGAAAAGGAGATGGGATAAGGGACACCTTTGCTGAGGCAAAGAAGGGAGACATTGCTCCATTTATTAAAATAGCAAATGATATTGATGTTATGCAGTTCATCACCCATACAACAAACTGATTACAGAAACCCATGTGTAAGGATTAGTCTAAGGTAAAGCCAATTTACCCTATCGTATGCTTTGGATAGGTCCACTTTAAGCACTATTGATCTTTGGTTCCTAACTCTCATTGAGTAGCTTCCTTCTTGGGTTATCTCTAATGCCTCATGAATTTTCCTTCTCTATAAGAATCCAAACTGTTCACTAGATATTTTCTTTGATAAAACTCTTTTCAATCTTTTAGCAATTAACTTTGATATGATTTTATAGATGTAGTTGCATAATGATATTGGCCTAAAATTTTCAAATGTTCTTGTATTATCACTTTGGGAATCAATGCTATAAAATTTGTGTTGAAATCTCCGAGGATTTTTTTCTATAGTTCTTGTAGCATCCACCACCCTTCTAAAATATTCTTCAATAAAATCATAACATCCTAAAAGAATTTCCATGGGAAGGCCATCTGGCCTTAGAATTTTGTCTTTTTGAAAAATTTGTAAAATTAGAAGTAATTCTTCTTTCCCAACTTCCTCCATCAAGGCCTGATTGTCCTCGTGATTTAAAAAACTAGGAAATGAATTTTACAGTTTTATTAACTTTGTTATTATGGCTCAAGAGTCCTCTTTGAAAATGGATGTGAAGTAATTAACTCTTTCTATAGCTATATCCTTAAAATTTGTTGCCCACATGCCATCTCCCTTGCCAATTTTTCATATTGATTTTATGTTCTTCCTGCAATTTGCATATTTATGAAAAAAATGTTTTTTCATCACCTTCCTAGAGCCATAAGGCCCTACTCTTGAGCCTCCATTCTTTCTCTTTTTCCAATAGGATATGTATTTTTGTTTCTTCCAATAGTGTAGCCTCATATTTATGTTCCTTAGTCGTATAACCAAAATCCTCACTGCTATAATGTAGTGCTAAGGCATCCTCCACTTCCCTAAGAGTTCTATCATAAGTATGTTTTTTTTCTCTTGTCCATTGTGCAATTGTTGTTTTGCTTATTTCATATTTTGGTGAAATTGTATGGGAGCAGATTCTCTTAAGCTTCAATCATAAGGTTTTTAGACATATTTGATATTGTTTACAAACTCTTCCTCCTTCAACCATTCTGGGTTCAATTTAAAAAGGTTGGCTGGTTTCTCTTGTGCAGGGACTATCTCCAAAATTACTCGATTATGGTCAAACTACCCCTCGCCTCCCCGAGGAGACCTCTTGTTTAACTCGAGTGACTTCATCAAGGAATGATTTAGAAATAAAGAAGCGATCAAGCCTCTTTGAAATACAAGTCTCTCCTTATCTCTTATTTCTCTAGGTTGGGGTCAGTTTGACAGGTTTAATATCCAGCAAGCCTGCATCTTCCAACTTTTTTATAAAATAACTAGAAAGGCAGTCCACTTGCACAATTGGTCCCCATACTTTTGAAGCTCCTAAAATGAAATTTAAATCTCCCCCCACCGTGACTAAACCAGTTTGTATCTTGTGCATTTTGAAGAACTTATCCCAATACTCAACCTTGTCCATATTCATTCAAAATAGTGATATATTTTCCTAGATCCAAAGAAAACAAGGAAGTCCCTAGACCTATTGTAAAATCCAATGAATTAGTAAGGGTAAAAGAACATTTCTACCACCCAGTAATGTTCCCCCCTTGACATCCCAATGGCATGTATAACATTGAATTCCAAGATACTATTTTTTTTTTTAAAGTTCCTGAATGATTTTCTTCCCATCAGTGATAATTTCTTGCAACAAAAGGATAGATGGGTTTGTTGTTTCCAACAGTGTCTTTAGGGCCAATTCTTTTAAGGGATTGGAAAACCCTTGACAATTTAGGGTCAACAAAATCATCTTAAACGTTCATTAGGGGTATTTCCTCTAAGAGCCCCGATCAAGGATAGTTGTTTTCCACATTTTATTTTTGAACTTGCTTGTTTTTGGGCCAATGACATGTAGGACTTCCTTCCCCTTTGATGAGGTTTTTGATCTCTCTCTTCAAAGTATCCCAAACCACCTGCCACCTTTCTTAGGAAATCAAGAGTACCTTTGCTATTGGATATGAGATTATATTTCAAGGCTTCCAAATAAGTTGGATCTCTATGTGCCTCAAGAGCATTACACTGTTAGAGAATTCTCATCTAACTGGAGCTCCTCTATCCAACAACTAGTTGGGAACGTGGTTGTGTTATCCAACTGCTACCACTATAACCTCCAAGTGTGTCTACGATGCCCCATACACGACACACAAGATAAGTCGAGGGGAGTTGGACTCGAAACCTCATGGAACTTCATATCATGGCACTTGCCAATTGCGTTGTCACCCCGGGGGCAGGGGGTTAGGGTTTTAAATTCCGTATAGACTTGGTAGAAAATTATTCAATGGTTCCAAGCCTTTGTTTTCTATATATAAACCAATCGGATTTTCAAAGGATTTTCTTTTATTCAAAGAAGGAGATTTTGAGGACTTACCTCATTGTGGTGAGCAATCCTTTTTGTTATTATTTTCATCTAGACTCGTATCCTTTTGTTGGCTTATGTCCGAAGATTGGTTTTTGGTGTCCAAAAGGTGCATTCAAAAGACAATCAATGGTCATTGTATCCCCCATTTTCTCCTTCATACTCTAATTTTGGATTTTCCCCTATTGATCCTCCTCCATACCTTTGGATTGTGTCCTTCGAGCCCATATTTTCCTATAAATAATAAATGCATTCAACTGCTAGATGCCTGCCCATCATTGTGGCAACACCCACACCTAAAAGGTATACGTTCGTAATCTAAGGTTATATGAAATAAATCTAAACCTCTTCTTATTTCCATGGTCTCCACTAACTCCTTAATAATATCTAGACCTACCAATATACGAGCCCATCCAAAATACCATGATTCAGGCAAAGACAAATCGACTTCATAGAATATGCTAAGGGCATTCCCTATTTCTTCAAACACTTCTTTTAACCACAAAAGTAGAGGGAGACTCCTGACCAAAATCGAGAAGATATCCAATAGGGTAGCTTGAGCATTGAAATCTATACGCCATTTTTTTTTAAAATGGTTATGAACCCCACTTCCACCATTTGCGGAGATTTTTTTCAACGTCTTCCATAGTCCTAAAAACCCAAACCATCCACCCTTTTACTAGGGTCGTTGTCCATGGGGTGCCACTGATAATAGGCTGAAAGTTGGATTTAGTCCATACTTTTCACAATTCATTGCTCATCCTTTTCTAGCCTCTCCTAATCGTGGAAAAATTTCAACGGCCTTTGCTTTGATGCTCATGTAGGACTCGTCCAAAAAAACTGACTTAATGGATGGAAGAAGATCCGAGAGGCTCTTACTCCCGATGAGAATCCTAAATAGCCTTTCCATAGACTCTAAACGTTGATTACAATTGCATCAACAAAATTCATAAGTTGTTGCCTTGCTTCGAAGACATCTGTACAAACAACATTGTAACCCTCAAGCGGAAGCAATGATGAGGTATCTGCTACTCTTGGTATTCACATGAATATGTTGAGTAAATTCCTCATGATTTTGTTCTCCTTCACCAAAGCTAATTGATGCAAACATCTAGCCAATCATCATAATGAGAAGAACTGAATGAAACCCTAGATATTGGCCATTGAGATAGGGTGGTGAGCATTGTAGAATGTTGTTGTAAACCCTAGGGTTGTTGCAGCTATAGGATATTTTTCGCGATAATAATGAGAGGTATGATGCTAGTGTTATGGAGTTGATGTTCGCATCGAAGAGAGTCAAGTTGAATGATCATTGTTCAACAAGATTCAATAGCATCTAAAGGAAGTCACACCACTACCTTATCTGAGATCATGAAATCTTTCAAGGGGACGTAAAATAGCAAGAATGTAGTCCTGCAACTTTCTGTAAACCCTGAGAGGAGTACCATCGAATCGACGATCGCTATCTGGTTGAAATTTGAAGAGAACGAAGAGAGATGAGTATAGATCTTAGGGTGGAAAAACTCTATCCATGAAGGATGCCTACCAGAGGAGCCATTCCATTTTCAAATGAAACTTCAAAGGGCCAAACCATTGTGCCCTTGACTTATCCATTCCCTAGTAGGAACCCTTGAAATGCTATGACAACTCAAATCCCAAACATGATATACCCACAAATCTTAGTCACCTGGGAAAATACATAGCAAACATTTATAAATTATGAATTACTCTAAATAAAATATAAGATAAATTTACAATATTTATGTAAAAATAATTTTATTATTATTATTTTTAACTTTTATCTCAAATATACTTGACAATTATTAATGAGAGAATAATATTTTCGTTAGAAAACTGATTTTATACTATCACTTATCATAGCATTCAGGTGGCCACTCATCAACACAATAAACCTGATAGAAAATAGAGTCACACCACTGCTCAACCAAGGCTTATTACCAGAGTAATCTTCCTCAGAGGTTGGTCTGGAAAACTTGGTGTCTTATGTAAATTAATTTTAGAATAAGAGCTACTACCAGTGCACTGTTGCATTCAAGTATAGTTTAGTCATAGTGTTTTGAATGAGTCGTTTCACTTGTCAAGCAGATTGATTCAATGACAGTGTCCTACATGAAAGTAAATATTAGTTACAATGTACCTAGTGAGTACTATCACTGATAGGTTAAGATAATTTTTTAGTTCACCTCTAGCATATGATATATTGAAGTAAATTTCAATGAATAATGCATCAAGTGAATAATGGGTGGGTGAATTTTACAATGGCATTCTAGATGACCAATCAACTAGGATTTTAATGCAAATTCTTATGATATATTGAAGTAAATTTCTGATCTGGATTTATGTAGGAACACAATGAAATACAGAAATACACATAAACTCAGAGATGCAGCGGAAATATATGCTTACAAACAGAATGGAAATAAACTAGCTAGGGAGCTAGTAGCTTATCTCTGAGAAGAGATGTGGCAGCTACTAGCCTCTGAAGTGTGTTACAATGAGGCTCGAAGGCCTATTATTATTGAGAAACAATGGAAAAGGATCGAAGGACGATTATTATTGAGAAACAATGGAAAACCCTAAACCTCCAAAGACCTAACCCTAGGAGATGAAACTCCAAGACTATGGGCCCCGTTTGGGTAAATTGGTACATCAACTTCCCAGGGACATAACTTTGGCATATGATCTTCTTTTGACATGCTCAATACCCCGTTAGAAAGATCTATCCGAGGACTACAATTTTTGGGTGAGCAACACTTAACTATGTACCATGTTGTTCCCTGTTTTCTCAAAAAACATCTTTTAGGGCCTCAAAACGGCTCTGGAAGTTCAAGACCCAAAAAACTACTAATAATAGTAAACTATGCAAAACTGAAAAACTGAAAGAAGCAATGGTGGGGGTCCAAGTGGAGTAGATGGGTGGCCACCAATATCCACCTGGATCAATTTCAATGAATAATGGGTGAATTAGTTGATTTTAATGCAAATTCTTATGATATATTGAAGTAAATTTCAATGAATAATGGGTGAACTTTACAATGAAGTAAGTTTCAATGAATAATGCACCAAGTGAATAATGGGTGAACTTTACAATGAAGTAAGTTTCAATGAATAATGCACTAAGTGAATAATGGGTGAACCTTACAATGGCATTCTAGATTACCAATCAACTAGGATTTTAATGCAAATTACTTCAATGAGTAATACACCAAGTGAATAATGGGTGAACCTTACAATGGCATTCTAGATGAACAATCAACTAGGATTTTAATGCAAATTACTTTAATGAATAATGCACCAAGTGAATAATGGGTGAACCTTACAATGGCATTCTAGATGACCAATCAACTAGGATTTTAATGCGAATTACTTCAATGAATAATGCACCAAGTGAATAATGGGTGAACCTTACAATGGCATTCTAGATGACCAATCAACCAGGATTTTAATGCAAACTGATCCTTTTGTGGATCAATAAAGTAGATTAAAGGTCAATGTCAATAATGCACCAAGTGAATAATGGGTGAACCTTACAATGACATTCTAGATGACCAATCAACTAGGATTTTAATGCAAATTACTTCAATGAATAATGCACCAAGTGAATAATGGGTGGCATTCTAGATGACCAATCAACCAAAATTTTAATGCAAACTGATCCTTTTGTGGATTAGTAAAGTACATTAAAGGTCAATGTCAATAACCAACTCTATCTCTTTCTCTTCTGGTCTTGGATTGGCTACACTCTTAAGTTTTTATTACAACTTGCCAGGAAAAGGAGTATTACTCAGCTTCATTTCTATGGAGATTCAAATAATTCTAAAAAAAACCCAAGTACTTTCTCTGATTTTAAAAACAACACCTTTATTTTTTAATACTAATCTTTTTAATATTTTTAATTAAAAAAATCAAATAATAATTCTAAAAAAAAAAACCAAATACTTTTTCTCATTTTAAGAATGATTACTTAAACTAAAGTTTAGATTTTTTGCTGAACAATGATAAATCAACAAAACTCTAGCAGTTTCAAACAATTTTATTTATAATTAACTAAACATATCATTAACGAGAATAGACTAAACATATTATTAACTAAAACAAACTAAAAAAAATAAGACTTCATCGTACAACCAAACAAACTAAACCCAATTGATAATTTTAATACTTTATTTTACAATAATATTAATAATATCATTTTTAATGCATTATGAATTTTACTTTATACAGTAAAGAATCCACCATAATGGGGTTTGAATATAGGTGTCGTTTATAAAAGCCCTTAAGATCCTGAAGTTTTAAATTGAACTTTAATCTGTGATCATAATCTGTTGTTACGAGAACTCTTCTCATGTTTTTAAGGATTTTGAATTGTAAAGACCCTAACTTTCTTCACATGTAAATACGCAACGACCCTAATTTCTTCACAAGTATTATAGAACATATGTTTTTTGTTGTTGAAGCCCTAATTTCTTCACATGTAATATGCAATGATCCTAATTTCTTTCACAAAGCATTATAACATTATAGAATATATGTATTTGGTTGTTGAATCCCCTAATTTCTCCACCTTCACAAAGTGTTATAGAATATATATATTTTGTTGTTTAACAATAAATTCACCTTCTGTTATACAATATACATATTGTGTTGTTGAACAATAAGTTCGCCCTCACAAGTATTATAGAATATATATAAAATTTGTTGTGTTGTCAGTTTTTTTTTTGATGTTCTAATAAATGGGGAGGCTGCTTCTTTCGGAGTGAGCACAGTCTTAGACAAGGCTGCCCACTGTCGCCCTCATTATTCATTATAGTTAAAAGTTTCAACCTGCTGTTGAAAAAAGCCTAGGATGAGGATAGCTTGTCGGGGGTGAATGTTTCTTAGATAGTTAAAATTCTCCATCTGTTCTTTGTGGACGACATTTTAATTATGACAAAGGCCACCTTGGAGGAGTGGACGGAGATAAACTCACTTCTGAAGCTATTTTGTGGTGCATCAGGCCTGAAAGTTAATCTGAGAAAATCTACCTTTCATCACTCGAGTATCCAAGGAGATTTATTGGGAAAGTTTAAAGAAGTTTTCTCCTTTAAATTTGCAGATCTATCGGAGGGCTTTAGATATTTTTTAAAAGTAGAAAAATTAAAATTTGAAGACTGGAGATGGCTTCTATCAAAAATTGAAAACATAATTGGTCATTCGTGCAATAGGTGGTTATCTCTTGGTGGTCGTTTTATATTGATAAAATCGATGTTGGAATCTCAATCTGTATATTGGATGGCTCTTGCGGCGGTACCCAACTTAGTCTTAAATAAAATTCATCAGATGATTTTTTATTTCCTTTGGTCTGGAGGTGGTGCAACACAACACTTCCATCTTTGCAGCTAGGAGGCGATCTCAAAACCAAAATCTTATGGTGGTTGGGGGCTTAGAAACATTTTTCACTTTAATCATGCATTGGCTGCCAACTCATTGTGGAGAGTGTTAACAAAACAAGATATTTGGCATAAGGTAATTAAGGATAAATATCTACCCTATACTTCCATCACCACCTGGCTTAGATCAACATTGATAGCACAACCAATGGCTTCACAGACCTAGAAAAACTTAACAAAGTCCCTTCCACTCATCTCTTATTGGCTAAGTTGGTTTCCTAGTAATGGTCAATCAATTCTAATAGGACACGATAAAATTTTGGGTAGTGGTACCCTTTCTTTGCTCTCTTCGGATCTCTTATTAGTTCTGAATGATAGAAATATCATATACCTTTATCAAGCCAAGGCACATAATTCACAGGGTTGTTATATTGCATAGTGAAAAAGAAGCATGGATGTGGACCTATTGGGGGCTCTAGCATATGAGTGGAGCTCCTTCTGGAAGATTCTAATTAGTTCGGGTATTCACCTTCAACCTAGAGAGGACCTCCTTATCGGGACTGGTGGCAATAACTCGAGTTGTCTCTCTGTTAAAAATGTTTATTTTGCATTACAAAAAAAACTTTGGCAACACCAGGTAATCGGTTACAGGAGGTAGTTATGGACATGAGATATTGCATTGAAGATTAAACTGTTCACTTGGCTTACATTTGAGGATAAAATTCTCACTTGGGAGAAACTACTCAAAAAAGGTTGGGAAGGACCAAGCATTTGTCCTCTGTGCTCTTATGGTCCATAATCTGTTATGCATCTTTTTGTAAATTGTTCCTTCACTCTTCAAGTGTGGCAGAAGATTTAGTATGCTCTCCATATCAATGCAACTTGGGAAGGTGACTCTCTATCAGTTTGCTATGCCAGTTGGATAAAAAAAGAATGGAACTTCATAACTCTGCCTTCCTTGGCATGTTTGTGCATTTGGCTGGAAAGAAACAAAAAAAATTTGAAAACCGTAATCTTTCTATTTAGCTGGTGATTCAAAAAACCTTGGGCTTGCAAAAAATCGCAGAAGATAAGGGGTCTCGAAGTGGAATGGGTCCTAGGATCATAAACTCTCCAGTTTTTACATTACAAAATATAGGGTGGTTCGACGATGCAACCCAAGAAAATGGAAATCTGAGTGGAGCAAGGGGGAGTCATTAATGTCAATGAGGATACTAGATACAAATGGACTTTTAATTGTGGTCATAGGACAAATACAAGAGCTGAACTTTTAGGGACATGGGTGACCTTAACATTGGCAGGTCCGTCTGGGATTAGATTAGCTCCGAGTTTTCGATAATTCAAAAGTTATAATTGAGTGGCTAAATTGCAGGGGAAACTTAAATCCATCTGCTCTTTTGGGATGAAAGGTTAGGATCATGGTCTTAATCAAATAATTTGTTAACATAAAATTTGACCACTTACTTAGAGAACAAAATATGAACGCAGATGCACTCTCCAAAAAAGTCTTGAAAACTCTAGAAGGAAAGATCACCTTCAACAAATGGATTGAAGGACATGAGGGCCCTTCATATAATTTGGAAATAGTTTTTTGTTTCATAGAATCTATGTATCTTCCTTAGAATTTTATGTGGTAAGCTTTGTTGTTTTGTTCTTGTAATATGTGGAAGCACTATATTATGGCTCAGATTACTACTATCCCCTATATGGATCCAATGTTAACACCATATTTACCCTTACAAATGTAAGTTTTAATCTCTAGTACATGTTCATGGACATAATTCAAGATGATCTCATTGTTACATAATCCACCATTTGGCATCAATAGTTCACGAGTATATTATGGGATGGACTAGTTAGTCAATCAATTGATGTAGCATTGACGGTTCATGGAGTGCCTTTCAGACTTTGAAAATGGTTGCATGTCTTTGTTACTCATGGATAGATGGTTAACATGTTAATCATATATAGGTGTAATCAGAGGATATATAATAGGCATAGGTGGACAAATGATTTAGTAGATCGGGTGCCCCATACTTGCAGGTTTAGTGCAATATTCAAAGCATGTATGGGAGGTTAAATATCCCCAAAGGGTATAGCTAGGTTAGTCTTATATTTTTGGAGATCTGATCATATTTTTGGATATCATTTGGGGAGACGTGCATAAGGTTTTAATTTTACGCAAATCTGAGAAGTTGTTTTTCAACAATTGGTTGTGGGTCTGGTAAGAGGCAGTACTTCAACTAATTCAAATGCTTCGATGTCAATTGGGTTGGTTGTGGAGGAGGTAAAAGAAAATGAGACAATGCAATAACAACACTAGGATGTGGAAATGATGAATGTGGATTGGAACTTCCTAGCCAACATAGAGAACTAGGAGGAAGCTTAGGGCCACCATGCTTTTATACAGTAATAGTGCATAATGTTTTGTAAATTTTGCTTGATTTTAGGAGTGTTTTTCAAAATTTATACTAATAATTATCCGAAATCTTTTGCTTAGGTTTGTTTTGTCTCCTTAGACAATAAATTTCAAGTTTTAAACAATTTGCAAATAATTTTTTTGTACAATGATCATATATTTTTATTATTATGTTGACTACCATTGCATTAATTTTCTTATATAAAATATGTACTCATTCTTGTAATATATGTGGCCTTATGTTTTATACTCATTCTAATATAAAATATACCCATTCTTATTTTATATATATGTTTATGTTTTATAATATAATATAACACAATTTATTTTATTAATAAAGCAAACACTTAGTGTGTGGTGTCTAGTGACATACTCATGCACATAAAAGAATGATGCAAATAAGTAAAATATGTTTTTACATGGTCTGTTGGCGTTGTACTATGACACACAAGATGCCATAAATATTTAACTTGTATAAGAAGTGACCACTAATTGTTGACCCATGATGGCAACTAAAACTTAGAATAGGCTCTAATTTCTAAATACTTCATAGTAAGTGGAAAACCAAAAAAGCACAGTTCCTCCTTCAATTTTAAATACCAACAAGATGTCAAAAACGATACATTGTTATACACGCTGCAACTATTAATAATTTTGTCCAATTGTTAGTTTATAAATGTCAAAATAAAATTTTATTATTTAAATTTCAAAATATATAATCGGACAAAATTAAAATGTATATGGCAAGTTACAATTAATTTCAAGTAACTTGCCAAATACTTTTTAATTTTGTCGGATTATATATATAGTATATGGGTTTATTATTTTAATTTCCATAACTTTCTACGTGTTGAAATTTCAAGTAAAATACTTGTCAAATACATTTTGAAGTGAATAACTTGTCGAATACATTTTCAAGTGGGAATCAATTCAATAAACGACACACTATCCTAAAGTAGAAACAATACAACATTCTAGTAATCATAGATCGTCTCCTCCTTTTCTTCTACAAACTCTCTCCATGAAATCACATGGAAGCAACCTCCCAGTGCGTCGACACTATCAAAGTATTTGGTCAATCTCATCTGCCGAGTATGGAAGGGTGGTGATACTCTAACCCACCCCTTATAAAAGGGTGGTGGCACCTATCGTGACACAGAGTCTAAAAATCTTGGAGGTTGTAGTTGGAGGCCACGTGCAACCAAGAGAAAAAAGAACAAGATATACTTACCTGGTAGGTACAACAACCCATTCGTTACATAGACGCGAACCTGATCAGGTACGTTTCCAAAAAGAGTAGTTTAAACGTTCTATCTTTTGGGTTTTTTGGCTTATTTTTTTCTTTTGATTTTGCTTGAAATCTGGTGATGAATAGTTGGATCTGCAGATTTGAGTGATTAAGTTTGTATAATCCGAATGCCCTAGAGGTTTTTCAGCAGGCTGAATCCATTTATACATTCAGAAAGGAAATTTAAACAACAAAAAATGTAAATTTTGTCCAAATTTACATCCTTAGATTCTGACCAATTATTAGGTATCATAATTGTTATTCTTTATATATGGATTCAATTCATATCTAGTGATATGTAGATTTGGAATTTTGCTAAATCAAGAGTTATTAATATACTTGGCTTTAATCTTAGTGTGACCATCAGTGAATTTGATCCCGGATGTTCAGAAAACTTAAGGAATTATCGTTTCCCTTCATTAAAATTTAATAAAAAATAACACGTGCGTTATTGGGGCTGGAGCCTCTGGGACAGTTAGCATCGCTATGAGCAGCTCTAATGGCCAACTCTTTGCACTCAAATCCGCAACCAATTTTAGTGTGGCTTTGGATAATGAGTACCAGATTTTTCATCATTTGGATTCTCCATACAACGTTCGTTGCTTGGGGCGGGCTTACACCGTTGAGAACAGTGCAGAGGTGCACAATTTGTTCATGGAATACATGCCAGGTGGCAGCGTAGCAGATCTGCTGATTAAGTTTGGAGGGCGGCTGGACGAATCCATGATCAGGGCTTACACTCGTGGCATCGTACATGGTATCCATTACCTCCACAGGCAGGGGATTGTGCACTGTGATATCAAGGGGAAGAATGTTCTTGTGGGTGCCAATGGTGTGAAGCTTGCCGACTTTGGTTCCACCAAGAGGTTTGGGGATGAGGATAAGAGAATGTTCTTGTGGGTGCCAATGGTGTGAAGCTCTTAAGGATGCCCAGGAGGCATGAGATATGATTTTGGACAACCACCGAGGTATTGAAGAAGTAGAGCTTATATTTTTCAAGGTTCAAGGCCATTCCTGAAGCGTCAACAAAGTCTGTGAGGATGGAGTTGAGCTTACTGGCTTCTCGTCCCGTCAGAGTGTTCAACAAGAGGGTGTCATTGACAAACTAGCTATGAGAGGGGGTGGCTGAATATTGTGTAGAGGTAGGCCTTTAAGGGAGCCTTCCAAAATAAATGCTTTGAGGTAGCGTCCCAGGCCCTCCGCCATTATGACAAAGAGGAAGGGGGAGAGGGGGTCCCCTTGTCAGATTCCTTTGGTGGGAGAGAAGGGCTGGGAAGGCACTCCATTAACCAGGATAGAGAAAAAGGATGAAGAAGTGAGCCTCATGATCCAAGCTACCCAGAGATTATCGAATCCAAAGGCTTTGAGAAGGGAGTGCATGTACTTCCAATTGATCCTGTCAAAAGCTTTAGAGAGGTCAAGTTTGATGAGCATACCAGGAGTCTTTTTCGTTTTCAACGAGTGGATAACCTCGTGAGCTAGGATAACATTGTCCATGATTTGCCTGCCTTCTAGGTAGCCCGCCTGCTCTTTGGAGATAATAAAAGGTAGAATCGGTTTGAGATGCATGGATATGACCTTTGTGATGATTTTGTAGATGACATTACAGGGAGATATCAGTCAATACTGTTTGGGATGCGTGACCATTTCCTCTTTTGGGATGAGCGTGAGGAAGGTGGAATTGAAGGCTGAGAGGACTTGTCCTGAGGTTCTTGATTACTCCACCACCTGTCAGAATTCTTCTCTGATCATTGACCAACATTAGTGGAAGAAGTCCGTCATGAAGCCATCTAGACCGAGAGATTTACCTGGGGGAATTTCCTTAACAGCTTGATCAACTTCCTCTTGAGTGATGGGCCTCGTTAGGGCTTCATTTTGTTCTTGAGTGATTAGGGAGGGTATGTTCCTGGTGATTTTGCTGATCCCTGGAAATCTGTCATCGTTGGGTTCTATTAGGAGGTCTTTGTAGTAGTTAGTTAGTTCTTCTGCTATTATGTTATGGTCCCTGATGGGATTACCCTGAGCATCCTCCAGCTGGGTTATCTTGTTTATGTATCTATGATGCACCATGGATTGGTGAAATAATTTGGTGTTCTTTTCGCCTTCTTTGAGCCATCGTACCCTATATTTTTTTCGCCATAGTATTTCCTCCTTCTCCTTTCTTTCTTCTAATTTCGCCTTGAGCTCCTCCTCTTCCTTCATTAAGGTTGTTGTTCTATTCCCCATTATGAAGGTATTTTGCAGGATTTCCAATCGCTGCTCGATTTCTTGCATTCTTTGCAAGATGTTCCCAAAGACAATTTTATTCCAGTATTTTAGTTGTGACTTGAAATTTTTGAGCCGCTGTTGGAATTTGTACATGCAGGTGCCATGTTCTATTTCTACTTGCTTCCACCAGGAATTTGAGAGATGATGGAAGTCAAGGTGGGAGAGCCAGAATTTCTCAAATATGAAGGGCTTGAGTTTGGGCGTCACTCCCGCATCCAGACAGACTGAGACGGGCCAGTGGTCCAAGCCTGTTTTTGGTAGGATGTTGGCCTCAATGGCAGGATCTTCCAGCAACATAGCTTCTTAAATGAGGAAGCGGTCTAGCCGACAAGCTACATTCTAATGTCCAGATCTGCGATTGGACCAGGTGAAAATACCATTCCTAGTTTCTATATCTACTAGATCCAGTTTGTCTATGAGGGCGCAAAACTTATCGTTGTCTTGATCAAGACTTTTGGTGCCTCATGTCGTTTCCTCCAATGTGAGGATAATGTTGAAATCGCCTCCTAGCAGCCAGTTGGGCAAGCTCAACAGTGATTTGACAGTGGTTATTCGTTTCAAGAAAATCTCTTTGTCCTGGGTGCTCTGAGGTCCGTAAGCATTTGCAATATCGCCTTCTTTGGTAGATACTATTACTTTGAAGTGAGCCGTAATCGTGCCCACGGTGGAGAAGGGTTTATCTATGATGACTATTGCTGGATTCCATAAGATCGCTAGACTGCCTGCCGCCCCATTGGAGTAAGTGTGAAGGGAGTCACAACCTCTCCAATGGTGTCGAAAGATGACCTCCACTTCTTCTCCAACATATTTTGTTTCCTGCAAGGGGAGAATGTGCGGATTCTCAACATTTATGCAGTCTCAAAGAGTCCTCTGCTTGGATCTTCCATTGAGCCCTCTAATATTCCATGTTATGATCTTCAACATGATGAGTTGGGAGGTGGATGGAGGTATCCCTCCGTGAGCCTTTGGATCTGGCCTGAGTTGAGCATAAAGTTACCTACTTCCTTGATGAGCTGTTGGGCTGATTTGCGTTCATGTCTTTTGTTTTTCCGGGAGGTTCGTTTTGGCTCAGTAGCTAGGTCTAAGGATATACCTAGTCGTGCGGTGGAGCCCATGGTGGGGTCAATGAACACCTTGTGAACCTTTCTAAGTTGTTCCACTGTAATTGTGTGTAGATCCTTCTGGTTGAGGGCTTCCTCCAATTTTTTGAGATCTATGTCTGCCAGATCTTGCTCATCCAGCTGCATGAGAGTATCCCCACTTTCATCCGGCTTATCCCCTTGTAGACCTTCTTTGTCTTTTTTAGATTGGTGCGTGGCTTTGCCTTTTTCTTGCTCCTGGCCGCCATTTTTGTGCGGTTCTCCTACCTCTTCTTCTCCCAGAAGTTGGTTAAGAATGTCATAAGAGTTCTTTGTGGGTATTTTCAGAGTGTTGTCTTGATACTGCTTCCTGGGTGGGTGTCGTTTCCTGCTTGTGACCATGGTGAAGCCATCCTTTTTCTTTCCCTCTCCGACTTTGGGGATCTGGGCATTCAAGTGGTAGTCCCTAAAGAGGTGGTCGTGTTTGTGACACTTCCTGCAGTGGAAGGGAATATGCTCATAATCCATTGTTTGATTCCAATCTTCATCCTGATACTCTAGGGTTACTGAAATTGGTAGAGCTTTTGAGATATCCATGTAGACACAGATCCGAGCATAAGAGGTGCATTTTCTTTGTTTTGTGGCTTTCGAGGATTTAACATATTGTTCCACATTATTTCCTATACCCATTAGTATTTCCTCCAGCCAGAATTCCTGTGGCGGGGTGTAAAGCCTAATCCATACTGGGGCCATCGTAAAGTCTTCCTTCTTTGTGCTGAAGCGGCTTGTCCAAAATCGAAGAAATAACCCTGCTGAGTTGTAGAAGTATGGCCCATTATCAAAAGTTTTGTCCTTGTCTTCCATATTGTAAAGGATGATTGTGAAGAACCCCTTGGAGTTGAGATGAACTTTGTAATCTCCTTTGGGGTTCCACTAGTCCTTGATCCATCTCAAGAGGTCTCGTTCCGAAAGCCAGAGACCCAGGAACTTGCTTATGGGGGCGTGATCCCGCATGAACTAAGTGTGTTACCCAACCATGGTTGAGCTTATGATATATCTTGGAGGATTGTCAGATTGGGGAATGCATTTTCTTGGTTCCCATCCTCGAGGTGCCTTTGGATGAGACGTGTTTGGCTCCACATCTATTGTTTTGTTGAATCCATGCTCTTTGGCCAGGAGTTGCTCTCTTAGGTGCGGCGACGACTCAAAAGTAGGCCTCTTGGCA
>JZKD02S2324268.1:359806-369936 GCA_000966675.3 Picea glauca | reverse complement strand
TAAAAGAAAAACAATAAATATTTTTATGTGCTTTCTTTATCTGCTTCCTAGAAGCAATCATTTTTCACATCGATTTTCGTAAGTTTCGATTAAAACTTGTAGCTTGTAAATCATGCAAATAAACGAGACTTGTATATCTTCTTCTTAAATACGACTACTACAGTTACATTAGAACATATGTACATATATATAGTGTGTTTAGTAATTAGTTAGTTATTTCTCTCTTTTATTTGTTTCTTTTAGGATTCTTAGATTGGCTAACAGAGCCATTAAACCTATCAGAACGAGTTACACCAAATGGCTTGGGTTATTTAGACAACCCCGGACCAGACTCGCTCTTCCAGTTGACAGATGGTCAATTTCGCCCGTCAACACCCGCTTATTGGTAAATTTTGTAATAGTGATATAAATGATTAATGTTAGGTAGTATACCAAGTATATTTTTCATCGTTAAATGATAAATTATATATATATATATATATATATATATATATATATATATATATATATATATATATATATATATATATATATATATATTTTTTATGTCTTTGTGGGGACTTATAGTGACGAGGTTTTATTATTTAGCCACTCACATGCCCCATCTGATGTTTATGTATGCAAAGGTTTGACTTGGGTTTGGATTTATTTTATTAAATGACATTTTGTTGGAAATTATTTATATCCTGCCTAATTAAGTCTGCCTTGTTGACATCATCCTTAGGTTGTAGAGTGAGGGAGGAGGAGGGTCTAGTAGTGGATGGACCTTGACATCTTGTGTGCAAGAATTATGCTTGGCATTGAATTTTTTCAGGCATGCATTTAATGGTTTTCTTGGGCATTAGGGTTCATTGGATTGTTTTGGCATTTCAGGTCCGTTGGCTGGTATTTCACTGTGTTTTTTCATTATTGAGGTGTTTGTTTAGTGGGCTATGGTCTCCAATTATTATGGAGATCACAACATGGCTTGTTTACTAGTTAGCATTTGGCCATAGTATCTCTATTTGGTTATATGCCTAAGATTGTGTTTATTGACTCTATTGGGGAGGACAATTATTGGTTGTGCTCATGAGGGTCACTGTTCGTTTTTGTTTTGGGATTTTACCTATGGAGCTCAACATGGGTCATAGGATTTGAGTGTTCTCTTGTGTTGCTTATGCATATTGTCTTTTTCCTTGGGTCAATATTCTTCTTTGTCCTTAGAAGGGTGGTTATTGGCTTTGGTTCAACATTCTTGCTTTGTGAATAGAGGTTGGAACATGGAGGCACCCAATTGCATGATATTCTAGTAGTATGACTCATTTTGCAAAGGTCCTTGCAAACTTGGGTAAGTGAAAGTGTTAAGGGCAATGAGTAAAGTAGAAAACTAAATGTTGTTGCACTTATTTGTTAGTTTTGTTGTTTTTTTCTATTTGCGCATTGTTACCCTTTTGTTCTAAATTGAATATTTGCTAGGTCCCTCTGGTTGGTTGTATTTGTCCTCTTATTTTAAAATGCATTTAGAATATGGAAGGCCTGCCAAATTTCTATTTGCTAAAAATTTGTTTGTGATTATATAAACTGTTGGCGAATACAAATTTTATTTTCAAAGGGTTGTATTTGATTGATTATGAAAGACAAATAGAATATGGAAAGATAATTTGTCACTTTTGATGATTTTTTTGTTTATGCATTGTTACCCTTTTGTCAAGAATTGAATATTTTCTAGGTCCTTTTGGTTGGTGCCATTTGGTCACTTTTATAAAATGCATGTAGAATATGGAGTACCCGACATATTTCTATTTGAAAAAGAAAGTGTTTGTGCTTGCATGAATCTTTGGAAAAGACAAAATTTTTCTTTTGAAAGGGAAGTGTTTGGCTAATTACAAAACACAAATAGAATATAGAAACAATTATAGACTTATGTCTACAAGAGTGTTTGAAGTTGCATAATTCTCTGGTCAAGCTAAACTCTACTTTTCAATAAGTTACCTCTGTAGATTTCTGTTCTAAGACTTTTGCGATTATTGTTTTTTTCAGAGAGTGCTTTCGGATCCATCGCATAGGTTTTATGTTCTTCGACGTTTCAAACCAAACTAGTGTGGTCCATCATCAGGAAAGCGCGTTTTGAAAAATGTAAAGAAGGATCTAAAAGAAGGATCTAAAAGGCTCTCCACACTTCCAATTACAAATGTTCTTGTGCTTCAATCATTGTATAGATGTCTGTCTTAAAATAGGCTTTATGGACTGCTAGGTCATTTTGGTGTCCTATGATTCTAAATGCAATTAAAATTTGGAGAGCCCATTGCATTTTAGTTGAAATTATGTGTGTATCATTATATGCTCGATTCAAGGCTTTGCTCTCAAGATATAACTTGTTTGTTGATTTCATTGTTTCTTTGTGAATGTGTGGTTACCCTTTTTTTCTAAATTGAATGTCTACTATGTCCTTTTGGTCCATGGCATTTGGCCTCTAGTTCTAAAACACAGTCAGTTTCTGGAGTGCCTACCAAATTTCTATTTATAAAAGTGTTTGTACTTGCATGGCCAAATAAAAAAATTTCTTTCAAAATGGCCTTCTTCGAATATGTCTAAAATACAATGTAATGTAGCTAGAGAGGTAATGGGGGGGCTGAAGGGCCCATAGTGATAATAGTGGATGCCATTCAATATAAGGTGGACTAGTTCCACTATATTATTAAATAAGGCCCACTATGATAGTTACATATATTAGTGTGAACATAATACATGTAAGAGGAATTACTAGAAGGTTCCTCCTCTAGAATGTTGTTGGCCCTTGACCAAGTTTTGAGGAAACATTGGTCGTGTTTGACCACTTTTGAGACTTCGACAGGCTGGTCGAAGATGGAGCGTCCAGGTGAAGCTGAGAGCACGAGACCTCTCTTTTTTTGCAGGCTTGTGGATCGGTCAAAGGGTTTACTAGGGTTTATGTAATGGGTTATGGTATGTCAGCCCATGGGTTTACCCATGTTTAGGCCTTTTTGTAAAAGTATATATAGGAAGGAATGTAATGTAGAAAGTAGTAGAAGCTTAGTGCAAGCAATGTAAGAGATTTGGCTGTTTGTCTATGTGCATGATATGTTAGTAAGGCTCTGTGCTAGTAAGGAGTTAGCTCTGTGCCTTGACCTGATTTTGGGAAGGAGGATTTGGTGCGCAATGCACAAATCTCCTGCCCTCTGCGAAGTTTGGCTCTGTGGCTTTGTGCATAGGAGCAGATGAATGTAAGACGATTGAAAACTAATAAAGAAGAAGAAGAAGTTGGTGGATGTAGCCCCACACTGGGGTGAACCACGCATATCTTGTGTCTTGATGTGCTTTGTGCGATGTTGTTTATGTGTTTATCTGCTTAGTGTGGTTGTTATAATGTATGATGAATGCATTTAATGTCATTGCTTAGTGCTTGATGGTATTAAATATAAATGAATGCTAGATCCAAGCTGATTCTATGTGCTAAGTGAATGGAAGTACTTGATCTTTATGGTTACTACGTTGATATGTAATAAGGGTTTAATCTGCTATGTGAATGAGATTCAAGAAACTAATGCATGTTGTTGTTTAAGTGCTTTGTTAAGTATTATAATCACATATCTATGTCCCAGCCTAGTTGTAGACACCTGAGTCCTAAAACCCCCCTTGCCTCTACCTCGGATGAGACTTCATCTGCTTCGTAGGTGTTGCCAAAATGGTTGGTAGTTAGGGTTTTGTTGGTGCGTTGTTGAAGCATTGAACCCTGGGTCTGCCCCTGTGCCAACAAATGGTTTCGTTGGTGGGACTTGAAATGGTGATTGCTAGGAACTGAAGAAAACAAAAAGCCTTGTGCGTAGATCTATTGTTGTAGTGCACAATATTCTAATTGACTTGCAAAACTTTTTGCTAAGAAAGAAACCTGATCTGAAGAAAAGATGAAAGATCTTAAAGCTTTTTGCTCTGGTAAAGGTAATATAAGTGGAAATTTTTGCTTTGAAAGTATGAATCTAGGTATGTTTGATAGAATTTTTTCTAGCCTGAATGTTAGGGCACAGTTAGAAGAAAGAGTTGATCTGAATAAATTTTGATAGAAATAGAGAAAAATTTGTTATTCCTATGCATAGAAATAATTTTTGGACTAATAAATGGATGGGGGACCCTAGAAAGTTTTTTTGCAGATTGCAGGTCCGACACTGTGATCCCAGTGCACAGTATAGGAAAGGCTAGGGCTCGTTTAAAATAAAGAGAGGAATGACACAATGTTATAATTGCAGAAGTTCGAGACATCTTTCTAAGGAATGCCCTGTTTGAGGATTTCCTAAGGATGATTGCCAAAATTGAAAAGATGAACGTGAGACAAGAAAACTATAAAAAGGTCAAGAGAATAAGGATATGTTAGAAAATCAGGAAGAGAAAGAATCCGAGAAAGCTCAGACTATGTTAGTACAGTTAAAAGAAGAAATGGATGACCACAAGGATGTCAGTTTGTCAGAGATCTTGAATGAAAAACAATGCATAGTTACAAAAATAAAAGACTTCAACATAGACTGTGTATTGGATGAAGAAACACATGTGAACATTATGCCAGAAAACACTTGGGAAAATTTGGGAAAGCCTGCTATGATACCTTCATTGGGAAGGATAGGCTTGTTTAAAGGAAAGATGATAACCCTATGTGGAAGAGTTACTAACATACCTATGATTGCTCATGAAACATCGACTAAAGAAGATTTTGAAGTCATTAAGTTTATTGAGAACAACGCTCCTTTTCCACTTTTGTTAGGAAAGGCTTTGATTGAGAAGGATTAGATCAAAAGGAAAGTAGAGGAGGAAGCCATAGAACAGAAAAAGCAAGAACTAAGGGACCTCATAACCAGAAAAATAAAGCAACTAATAGAAGAACAAGAGGATAAGTCGAAGAAATAGAGGGCAAGTGAATTAGCTGTCAAATTTGAAAGAATGCAAGAAGGTTTGAAGGACCTATCCATGCAAGAAGAAAGTATGTCCACCCAGGACCTAGTACGCAAAGAGGTATTACCTTTGAACCCTTTGAAAGAACATCATCAGCGCAAAGTCACTATGCTACGAAAAGATAAGCATAAGAATGGAAAGAGGAATTCAGAGACTCAGATCATAGGAAAGACGGCAAGGAAACTCAGTAAGAAGAAAGATAAGCTAGAAAAACTACATGAGGCTCTATAAAAGACTTCGCAAGAGGAAGATCTGCAGAAGTTGAACCTCGCTGGAATAGCAGAACCACACAGAAATGGACTTCACCACGGTGAAGCTATATGACCGTTAGAGGCGCCTCAACCGTTAGAATAACACTCTGAAAAGAAAGAAACACAGTTATTGACGGAAAGATCATCATTGGACCGTTGGGACCGCGCCATAACGGACTGATTCACATTGATTGACGCATTCCTACCCGTTGGAGGAATCTGTTATGATGCTTGCTTATTTAACCCGTCAGACGCTGCGTCGGGACCAGTTTTTTCCACCTTTGATTATCCGAGCTAATAGAGAATCGATTTCATATCATGCTGTGATTTCTAAACCTCACCATCTGTTTGATTACCTTGCTTGTCTGCTCACCTACCCAATCTATTTGATTACAAGTGTGAATGTCGAGCGAACATAGAGCATTAGAGAAGTTTGTGGAGGAGATTCTCGTGGATCTCATGGATGAGAGAGTTATATCTGTAGGAATACAGGCGTCGTCGACTGAAGGATTGCAAGCATCCCCCTCGAGTGGACGTCTTTCTAGTCATACTACTGAGAAGCGAAGCAAGCACCACAATGATCTAGCTAATGCGAAGCAAATCCCGTCGGTCTTGCCAGATTATATACTGCCTTTGGCTGGCGCGATTAATCGTGATAGTATCCCACGTGAATTTGAGTACACGCTAATCACTGCGTACATCTAGAAGGGGATACGCGTAGTTGGACCCCAGTTAGGACACATCCCAGCTCTGAAGAACAATGAATTTTACCTCGGAGATAGGAAGAACTACATGATTCTTGCGCCACATAGGTATTTGATGAAGACGACTAGGAAGAAGCCATGCATAGTCTCCCAGCCGTGGATTAAGGAGCTCATGCAATCAATGATCCTGAATGTAATGAAGATCCCTCACTTTGGCCGACATCTGGAGGTTAAAGCCTACGTTAAACTCCTCCTATTGTGCTATCACAGAGGATATCTATGGCTCAACAGGCGCGTCACTGTGGATCCGACGTTTATCCACCTCATCATAGGATTGAGCATGCAAGGACTGGAAACTCAATCGTTATACCCAGGAAAGACTTCATATCACTCCTTGGCACAACACATAAAGGAGGATTATGGCGATGCAGAGAAGGGAAAGTGGGGCTACACGGTAGCCTCCATCCAGGATGGCGCAGTGTGCCTAGATTTTCAGCTTATGGGTGGAAATATCATCAGAAAGAACCATCCCACACAGCTCATTGGATTCGTAGTAGACCTCGCAGGAAAGTGTGTGGAGGGGATAAAAATGAACTGGGCGAGTTACCTCATCAACCAGTTGGAGAAGGACTACCACGAAGTGCAGGATCAGGGCTATGAATTCCATTTTAGTTGGTTACTGGTACTAATCACATTTGTCACTTTGTAGATGCCGGAAGGAGCGACACTTCCAGAAGTTGAGCCATCGGAGTCATTGGCCGCAAGGTTCTCCACCTTGTGGTATAAAGATGATATGTCAAAGCAGTGGCAGTCGAACGCTGTCTTCCATGCTTACTACCAGTAGTTGAAGCGTGCTATTGAATCATTTCCACGCATGACACCGAATACATTGCACCAGTACAGACGACTATCGAAGTTTTATGCAGATCAACACTTTATCTACATCACTGCGCGCAAGGATGAGAGTAAGGAGGAATTGTAGACCTATTATAAGCTGACCGACGAAGATATGGAGGAGATTACCAAAGAATGGACAACAGAGTTCCTTGTACCAGTTGAGGATGAAAAACTCTCCGACTATTGGAAGTCCCGTGGTCACCTGGGTCGAACATGATAGACATACTAGTGCAAAGGAAAAGAATAAAAAGGAGGAAGTGAAAAACATAGAAACTGATGATGAGGACAATGCCTCAGAGGAAAACAGGCCTGACTCACCTGCAAGAGGAGGAGGAGACAAAGTGAACCAAGAAGAAGGAGGGGAAGAAGGAGAAAAGCAAGACAAAGTTAAAGTTACACCGCCAAAGGAACCCCCTACCGAGGTTGAAACATAGAAGAAGTAGAAGGTTTCTCCACAGAAACCCTCATCAAGAAAGAAGATGTGTGCCAGTAAGCCCAAGATGAAGTCCACGCTCAGATTCCCCATACAATCTGCACAACATTGCCACCAAGTACTCGTAGGGTCTTCTCAAGGCACTCGTGGGGTATCCACTCTTAGGTATATACTTAAGATACTTATCTTCCCTATACCACTTGGGGAACAAGTCCTTAGGTGTGTACTTGAACTCGTTGAGGAGTTTACTATCCAGCCTTTTGATTCCTTCTTTAGTGTGATAGAACTTGGCTAAATAATCCAGTCTAAATGAAGATATGGGTTCTTTCCTCATGTTGTAGACATATCTGTTGTTTAAGTCGATGCTCTTCAGAATCCATGAGATAACATCTGCTTAGGGGAATACTGTTGGGTGTGTCGCTACTCTGAAAATGACATATTTCTTGATATTCTTAAAAACTTAGAGTTCTTTTGTATCTTCGACTTCGGTGGAGAAATTATACTTTTTGAATATATAATCTATCTCTCCCCACTTCAAAATTTCTCTGTCCTTTACTAGAAATCATGTCATGTCATCATACGTAGCTCCAAGGATTTCTGTCTCACCTTCCATTTGTTGGGAACTTCCAGAAGCCTTGGCTCTAGATACCTTGCATGTTGTTTTCTTTCGAGGTGACATGTCCGAACCTGCTAGAAGAGATGAGTTTAGTGCATTTATTAAGCTACAACATGTAATATAATGCAACTAAAGAATTTGAAATACAAGATGAACCATTGGGACAACTATTGGACCGAGCATCATCCTCTGAATATGTCTAGGTGATGGTAGGCATGCTTGATCCACTTGAAAAAAAATTGGGAAGGAAAGGGTGAAAACTGGGCTTTGAAAGGAAAAATTGGAGGTCAAGAGATTAACTCCTTTGATGAAAATCAAAGTAGTTCATATTAAGTGCTTCGAGGATAATGATAATTTTTTCTAAAAGGCTCTGATCGGTGAAGTTAAGAACAACTCCTTCAATGTGCATTAGAGGAGTTAGTTTCAATTGTTTCAATAATCCATCAGAAGAGTTTGTGTCTAATCTTCCGACACCTTAGGTAAATTGGTGAATTTGAATGTAAATCCTCCGATAATATCAGAGAAGTTAACTGGAACTCCTTTGATATGATTGGAGGAGTTACCTTTAAAGGTTCGCGAGTAAAAGATAATTTGAAGAAGTTGTGCATGACTACTCAGATCGCATCGGAGGAGTTAGTAAGAAGTATTATGATGCGGTCAGAGAGTTAACTGCAATGCTCCCGAAGGAAAGAACCTTAAGGATTTCATAGGGCAAGAACGAGGGTTTTCCTTAGCTTCATTATGCTAGGCATGAGTCTAGGGTCAGGCTTCGATGGATATCCTACCAAAAGGCGTTCTCGAGATAAGGTAAAGTAATTTCCTACGAAGACAAATCCAGGTGAAAATGACCATGTAGTGGAGGATACTAAGGAAAATTCTGGATGCTAGTTAAGAGAGGCTTAGAGAAGAAAATCGTAGTGAGAAAAATGAAGACCAAACCCTAACCCTAACAATATAAAAGACGCAAAGATGTTATTACCTGGAACCCGACGCCACGTGGAGGGTATTGACTAGATGCGGGTCGAAACAAAAAATGACTTGGCGCACTCTATGAAACTCTCTTCGGCTAGTATCCTTCGATGAAAATGTTGAAAACTACTTGCTCGTCATTTATATAGACCAAAAGGGATCCAACATTAAATGTGCGGTTGGTGAAGTAGTCTAGGTTAGAGCTATTGGGAGAAACTCCTCCAATATGAATTAGAGGAGTTAGAACTAATTCCTCTGATACGAATCTGAGGAGTTAGAACTAACTCCTTCGATTCGTATCAGAGGAGTTATTGTTAACTCACGCGATGGTAAGCAAAATCTTCGATGAAAGGAAAAACTCCTTTGATTCACATCGAAGGAGTTAATACTAACTTGGTCGATTTCATTTGCTTAGCTCAAAAACAAAATCCTAAGGTGCTTTCTTTTGAAACACGATTTTATAAGGAGAACATGATTTCTATAAGGATATTAAGTTAGAGAGAGAGACCAAATAAATTTATTATTAAGTTCAAAAGATGAGGGGCCCCATTTTCCAAAGGCTATGCAAGATCAAAAGAAGGAAAATGGAGGGTTGTAGTGCCTGTCACAACAAGTGGTGACACACTGGGAGAAGCCTTGAATCTCTATAAGATGATGTCCACACATAATTTAAGGACACTTCATCATTCAAAATCATAAGAGAGAAAAGAAAGGTCCCATAGCTTGGATTTCGAAAGGACTGAGATGACCCAAAGAGGAGCGAGACTCTTCCAGTGACTAGATTTCTTTCAAATCGATCCATATTCATATGATAAATGGATAGAAAGGAAGATGTAGGTAGTATAGGGGGGACGAAACATCAATAATGATGAGAATACAAGGCATTGTGTATTTCTCCAGTGTTTCTGCACTGCTAGCGATCGTCCATAGCCCCGACGGAGTCACCCTAGTGTCACAAGCCTTGTTGTACTACCAACGAGCATCCATAGCCCCTACAAAGATATTTTCATGTCCCATGTGATATGGAGATACTTTCCCCAAGCCTTTACCATTTATAATACTTGTTTTTTTTTGTTTAGATAGATAGGTGGATGGGGGGATCCCAGTTAACGTTTAAAGGCACTAGGGATGGAACCCGTGATAGTGAGATATGTTGACTTGATTGTAGATGAGAAAACTTCCTGAGTTGTGATTCCTAATATACTGCAAACATTTCTTCTAGATAATTTTTGTTTAGCTCATAAAATGTAGCAATATGTTGTTAAGTAAAGTCTCTTGGCTCTTTATTTCTCTCCACTGTCTTTGTGTATTGATAAGCTATG
>JZKD02S2324268.1:337344-359756 GCA_000966675.3 Picea glauca | reverse complement strand
TGTTAAGAAGGATAAAAAAGGGTATGATCAAAACAGGCTAGGGGACATATCGAAAACCTAAGAAAACAAAATAACTAAAAGAAGAAGAAAAAAATGTCAAAAGTTTATTTATATACAAGTGAAAGCAACTTCAATGGCTAGTTGATGTAATATTTGAGGATTTGGCCATTAACAAGGAGGGAATCAACTTCCCCCTGAAGGTTTTGTAACTGAAAGGTGCCTTGGCCAATTTTTTCTTTGATGAAGTAAGGACCAAGCCACACTTTCTAAAACTTTGAATGTTTTCCTTTATCTTCATCTGGCTTGTCCCATTTTAGAACTAAGTCCCCAATTGCGAACTCTTTTTCGCCGAAAGGCTTCTTATCAAACCAACATTTTAGTGTCTGTTGGTGAGCTTCAAACTTGATTTTGATTTTATCACGTATTTCTTCTAGGTTTAGCAAGGTATCAATACATCATTGAATGTTGGGGCATTCCCTTCCCCGAGACTGTTGTGTGAGTTGGAGGGAAGGAAGATAGATATTCAAGGGTAGAACAAATTCGTTCTCGTAAACAATGAAGTAAGGTGAAGTACCTGTGGAAGCTTTAGGAGTGACATGGTCAACCTAGAGAGCATTTTGTAAAGCATCATGCCAATTTCTATGGTGGTGAACTACTGTTCTCTCGAGGATACATATTATGTTTTTGTTTGTAGATTCTGCCAAACCATTACCCTAGGGGTAGTAGTTGGCTGAGTATTTCAAAACAATCCATTTTTCTAATGCAAACTTAGATAGCTTCAAAGATGAGAAATACGTAGCATTATCAAACACCAAATAGTTAGGGATTCCAAACCTCATGATGATGTGGTGTTCAAGAAAATTGATTACTACCTCTTCATTCACTTTGACTAATGATATTGCCTCACTCCAACGTGTGAAATAATCAGTAGCGGTCATGATATATCTGTGTTGCTTGGAAGAACGAGGATTTATCTCACCGATGATGTCTAGTCCCCATTGTTCGAAGGGTTCTTCTACGACTATAGGTTGGAGAGGAATAACAACTTTATGTTCCCTTTCCGTAGCTTTCTGGCATGCTTGGCAGCTTCTCAAGTATGAATGAGCATCTTTGAAGAGTGTGGGCCAAGATTTACCAAAAAGTGTGACACAGATATATGTGAGAAAATTGTAAATATTAACTGTACATCATCAAACAAAGGTTGTAAGGTGAAATTCCTCGAGACCATTTCCTTGCACATCCATTGTATTACAAGAAGCCAATCACTAAAAAATTGAATTTGAGATACTCCAAACTCTTGGGCTAGGCTCAATACCAGTTTGAGAGCCATCAACTCACAATATTTATTAGTTTCATGACCAATTCCAACTCTAAATGAAACACTACGATCCAAAGATATATATAAAATTCCTCCTGCTCCACCCCTGAGAGGGATCTTCTAAGAGGCGTAATCAAAGTATGCCCATGGGATGTCCTTGTTTACCTCTTCCTTAAGATTATGTGTAACTTGTTTTTCTTGAAATTGTGGGTAAGCATTTAAAATTTTTAGAACCTGGAGAACACATTTTAGAGGTAAAAAATCTTTGTCCTTGAACAACTTTCGATTCTTAATGAACGTGATTCCCTAGGCTATGTTTAAAGGAAGAGCTCTGAACGTTTTTGTATCCTTATTGGTACACTAGAGACTAAAAGCTTCTTCTATATCTTCCCCTACCCATACATTTTTTAATCTAACTATCCTTTCCACTTCTTTCCAGACCTCCTTTGTGTAAGGACAAATCACGATTATATGTACATTAGTTTCTTCTACTTGTTGACATAAGCTACACCAACGAGGTACAATAAAATTTCTCTTATGTAGAACATCCCAAGTGGGGGCCCTATTGTTTAAGATTAACCATGTGCAAAATTTGTTTTTTGATGGGATATTTAATTTCCAGATGATTTTCCACCACCAAACATGTTGTTCCTCCCTTCCTTCCTCAACAAGAGCTTTATAATCTGTTTTGGATAAATAATCCCCAATTGGATTTAGTGACTAGACCAATTGATCATCATCATCTCTTATTCCAAAATTACTATCTTTTAGAAGGTCTATATATCTCTGCCATGTAGTTGCATATTCTTCCCCAAGTCCAATCTGCCTCCAGGTCACCCACTGTTGATGCTATATGATTGACCTTTCCCAATTCACAACCTGTGTAAGTGTATAATAACCTTTACTTCTTATCTCATGTATCATCTAGGGAAGTAAACTATGCATTTCCTTTGCTGCCTACCCTCAGACTAAGACTATTTTGTATGTTGTCTCCTTTACCTACTTGCCAAATCAACCAATTTCCATCCAAATGGAACATTGAGTTGACCACTTTCCTACCCAATCCTCCACAGAATCAAGAGATTTATACTTGGATTTCATTACCTATTCCTTGCATTAATCTCCATTTTTTTTTTCTATGAGTGCTTTGGAGAAGAGAAATGGGTTCTTTAGTCCCCAACCTTCATTTTCTTTTGGTAGAGTTGTATTTTTCCATGAACCTTGAAAAAACCCTTTCTTCCTTTAATCTGTTGAACAAATTAATCTATAACATAATCATTTGATAACTTCCAGTACACCTTTTGGGACCCAAGTAATCGATATCCAATATACTATAATTGCTTCTAGGACTGCTTTTACTAGTACTAGAGATCCCCCTCTAGAAAGCCACCAGTTACACAATGTATTTAGTTTTGTTTCCACTTTAGCAATTATCCATTACCAATCAAATTTTTTGTACAAGTTTGGCGTCAAATGAAAACCCAAATACTTCAACCGAACATCTATATCTACCAATTGATAAGGAAAAATTGGAGTAATATAATTCTTTTCCTGCTCAGATATACCCCACAAAAAATTGTTGATTTTCCTAGGTTAATTGTCATACTTGTCGCCTTACAAAATAAATCCAAAATTCCTTTGAACTTTTCAATTACCCATTTTGATCCCTCATAGAAGATCATAATTTCATCTACAAATAGTAGATGTGTGTTATTATAAGATGTTCCAATATTTACCCCTTTAAAGCTGTCATTTTTTATGCCTTTTTTATTAACCTGCTCAATCCCTCAACAATTAAGAGGAAAATGAGAGGGGATAAGGGACACCCTTGTTTAGGACCTCTTCCTGGACTAAAGAAGTGAGATGTTTCCTAATTTATTAAAATAAAAAATGATACTGATGTTATGCAGTTCGTTACCCATAGGACAAATCGATGATAGAAACCCACACGTGTAAGAATTAGTCTAAGGTAAAACCAACTTACCATATCATATGTTTTAGATAGGTCTACTTTAATCATCGATCTTTTCTTCCTAACTTTGATTTAGTGGAGTCCTTGGGCGACCCCTACTACCTCATGAATTTTCCTTACCTCTAAGAATCCAAACCGTTCACTAGAGATTTGCTTTGATAAAAATATTTTCAATGTTCTAGAAGTTACCTTTGATATCATTTTATAGATGCAGTTTCATAATGAGATTGGCCTAAAATTTTCAAATGTTATTGGATTATCATCTTTGTGAATCAATTCTATAAAATTTGTGTTGAGAGCTCCAAGGATTTTTCTTGTAGTTCTTGTAGCCTCCACCACCCTTTTTAATTCTTCTTTAATAAAATCATAACATCGTAAAAAAAAATCCATGGGAAGGCCATTTGGTCCTAGACTTTTGTCCTTTTGAAAACTCTGTAAAATTAGAAGCAACTATTATTTCCAAACTTCCTCCATCAAGGTCTAATTTTCCTCATGATAGACAAAACTAAGAAAGGAGTTTGATAGTTTTGTTACCTCTTCTATTGTGGCTTGAGAGTCCTCTCTAAAAAGGGATGTGAAGTAATTAACACTTTCTATAGCTATATGCTTAAAATTTGTTGCCCACATGCCATATCCCTTGCCAAGTTTCGATATTGAGTTTATGTTATTCCTACAATTTGCATATCTATGAAATTTTTTTGTATTTTCATCACCTACCTGAAGCCATACGACCCTACTCGTGAGCCTCCATTCTTTATCTTTTACCAGTAGGATATGTCTCTTTTTGTATTCCATTAATGCACCCTTGTATTTATGTTCCTCAGTCATATAACCAAAACCCTCACTTCTATAATGTAGTCCTAAGGCATCCTCCACTTTTCTAAGAGTTCTATCATCTTTCTTCTTTTTGTCTCTTATCCATTGTGTAACTACCTTTTTTCCTTCTTTCATATTTTGGTGAAATTGTATTGGAGCAGATTCTCTTAAGTTTCCATCATAAGGTTTCCATACATCTTTGATCTTGTTTACAAAATCCTCCTCCTTCAACCATTATGGGTTTAGTTTAAAAGGGTTGGTTTGTTTCTCTTGTGAAGGGGCTACTTCCAAAATTACTGGATTATGGTCAAACTCCCCCTTGTGCCCTCCAAGGAGACCCATTGTTTAACTCGAGTGACTTCATCAAGGATTTCTTTAGAAATCAAGAAGTAATCAAGTCTCTTTGCAATATGAGTATCTACTTATCTCTTATTCCTCCAGGTTGGAGTCAGTTTTGAAGGGTTAATATCTAGCAACCATTGTCTTCCAACTTTTTTATAAAATAATCAGAAAGGTAGTCCACTTATGCAATCAGTCGCCATACTTCTAAATCTGCCAAAGTAAAATTTAAATCTCTCCCCACCATGACTAAACCAATTTGGATCCAACCCGTTTTGAATAACTTATCCCAATACTCCACCATGTCCATATTCATTCAAAATAGTGATATATTTTCCCAGGTCCAAAGAGAACAGGGAAGTCCCTAGAACTGTTGTGAAATCCTGTCAGTTAGGAAGGGTAAAATAACATTTATTCCACCCAATAATGTCCCCCCCAACGTCCCAATGGAATATATGAATCTATAACACTTATTTCCCAACTACTAGACATTTTTTAGAGTTCCTAAAATATTTTCTCCCCGTCACTCATAATTTCTTGCAACATAATTATAGATGGTTTTGTTGTCTCTAGCAATGTATTTAGGACCAAATTGTTTGAGGGATTCGCCAACCCTCAACAATTTAGGGTCAACAAAATTATTTAAAACCCTCATTAGGAGCATTTGTTCTGAGAGCCCTAATCAAGGATATTTGTTTTCCACATTTGATTTCTAAACTCACTTGTTTTGGATAATGACACATAAGACTTCCTTCCCCTTTAATAAGCCTTTTGACCTCTCTCTTCAAAGTATCCCAAGCCTCTTGCCACCGTTCTTGGGAAATCAAGAGTACCTTTTCTCCTAAATATGATGTTATATTTCAAGTCTTCCAAAGAAGTTGGATCTCGATGTGCCTCCAAAGCATTTGGTTCCATTCTTAGGTTTGTAGAGGATCTTGTTAGAGAATTCTCATCTAACCAGAGCTCCTCTATCCTGGGAATAGTAATGAGATATGGGGGTTAGGGTTTTTTATTCCAGATACAATTGGTAGAAAATCACTCAAGGGTTCCAAGCCTTTGTTTTCTACATATAAACCCCATGTCCCAAAATTTGTTTTTCAAAGTATTAAATTCTTTTATTCAAAGAAGGAGATTGTGAGGACTTACCCGATGGTGGCATGTGATCCTTTTTGTCACTATTTTCAGCCAAAATCATATCTTTTTGTTGCCCTGTGTCTGAAGATTGGTTTTTTATGTCCAAAGGTGCATTTAGAGGACAATCAATGATAACCTTATCCCCCAATTTCTCCTTCATTCTCTAGTTTTAGATTGTTCCATGTTGATCCTCCTCCATACCTCTCGATTGCTTGTTGTGATCCCATATTTTCCTATAACTTGAATAAATGCATTAGATGCCCATAAATTTGGCAACACCCACACCTGAAGGGTATACCTTCATAATTTAAGGTTAGATGAAATAAGTCTACACAAGCTCATTCATAAATCTACATAAGTCTACCTTCATAAATTTGGCACGAGCTCATTCTTCATGGAGCACAAGGACTAATTCTAAACTAAAAAGTTGGACATATTCAACTGAAGAAGAGGAAAAGGATGATTTTTTTTCTTCAGAAAACACAAGATTCCAAGAAGGCTAATCCTACTTGTCTAGAAGTGTCGCTTGGAAAACCGTGTCATGTCTCAAAGGATAAAGTGGAATCCAAGGATACGAGGATTTTCTGATCAAGTATGGAAGTTGTACCTTTTGTCTCTTCTAGGGGAATGGAGTGGTTTTATGAAGCTAACACCTCTGATTCCAGTAAGGAATTGGTTCCATCTCCACTCCCTATTTTTTGTCGATAAAATCTTAGGGGACAAATATGGAGCAACATCATCATATGTAGAAAGGGGGGGCTAGTGTATGTGTGGGGGGTGTGCTTTATGGCCCCATAGGAAAGTGAGAAATAGAATTGTATTGGAATCTTGGGGTCACCTCGAATAATAAGGCATAAGATTATGTAGTTCTTCAAGGCACCCAAATTGCTAAGCAACAACACACTTCTCAGATGAATATTGTAGGGGATTACAAAAAACCCATCCGATATTTTGTAATAGGCTTGTTGTGACATGCACTACAACTCTCCATTTTTCTTTTCATTCTATTACTTCCCTAAAAAATGGAGCCCCTTTATTTTTGAGCCTAAGAGAAAGCATCATAAGTATCCTTCTTCATCTTAAGATTCTTTTGGTGATTCATGCTTCACTTGGAAAAGGAACAGTACTTAGTGTTGCAATCCATTTTTTTTTTAAATCGTCGAAGTTACTTTCAATTCCTCCAAACAAGTTGGAAGGAGTTCCTATCTTTTGTTCCGATACACAATGATATCGCGAGATTTGGGAGAAAATTTTCCGATCATATCAGAGGAGTTACTTCTAACTCCTCCAATATGTTCATAGGAGATACTTCTAACTCTTCCGAACTGATAAGAAAACTTACTCCTAACTCTTTCGAATTGATTAGACAAATGGCTCTTAAATCCTCCGATCAAGCCTACCCCAACCATCGCATTAAATGTCACAAGTAACCATTTGGCTATAAAATGAAACATGGTTGAGTTTAGTATTATTCGAACATTTGTAATTCAACGAGAAAAACCAAGGATAAAAGCATCGAGATGAACGTCATTCGAAACTCTCCCCTATCAATATCCACCATGTGGTGGCATATTCCAGGTAAGGTTACATCACCTCTCTCCGTGTTTCAACCTAGGGTTAGATCTTTATTTTTTCTTGTTCTTCTTACTCCCTTTGCCCTAGATCGATAATACTTTTTTTTCCCCATTTCTTCGTCACTTCGCGCCTGGCCACACATTCCCTTTTTCGCCAGCCTTATGTTTTATTCTGAATCTGTTCCTAGCTACGGGATACATAACTAGTCAACCTTTCCCCCCTTCACCATGATGGAATTCTTCCCCATCCTCTCACTTAACCATTGCAAGCCCCAAAGCTCATCCAAGGCACAAAGACCTTGATCTAAGAAATCCCTAAGGTTCCCTCTCACTACTCCAAGCTAGTCGTAGTTCTCTTGATCGCTCTCCTAGTTCATGGAAATCCCTAACTTCAAAACCAGAGACTTTTAAAGTAACTCTCCAAGAATATCGGAAAAGTTACTCCTAACTTCTCCAATATGCTTGGAAGAGTGGAAATCATCTCTTCCGCACATTTTCAGAACAAATTGAAGCAACTCCTCAGATATGATAGGAGGAGTTCCTTGTAAGTGCTCTGAGCTCCTCGATAAAATGACAACCCCTTACGAATACATATCGGAGAAGTTACTAACAACTTCTTCGATGTGCTCGGAGTTGTTACTAACTCCTCCGATACGCTCGAAGGAGTTGTTACTAACTCTTCTAATATATATTAAGAAAGTTGTTTTCTTATGCTCCAATTTCATCTTTCCAGGATGGTGCCCAAGCATTTCATCCCAAAATCTCACTGAGCATTGTCTACTATTAACCTGACATTTGCAAGGAGTGTCTTGTCATGTCTTGATAATTTCAATAATTCTTATAATTTTCTGATCATTTAGTTGTATTTCCAAATAGTGATCTCTAAATTGATTCTGTCTGCAGGTTTAGACATGTCACCACGAAAGAAGATGATGATGAAAGCAACAGGGGTTGAGCCATCTAACATCTCCTAACAAACAATAGAGACAGAAAGTGTCGGAACAATATATGATGATACATCGAGACTTCTAGATAAACATGGAGAAACCTTAAAATGGGGTGAAGTATATTATATGTTCAAGAAATCAAACTTCTATGCAGAGGTAGAGGAACGAGATGAGCTCTAGGTGTTTAGGAACATAAAAAAATCAGGAAATTTCAGGTTGGCAACACATCCAACAATTTTCCCTTGTGCATACGCCATTTCTTGGATTTTGAAAAATGCAGACATTAGTAGTCGGTATGTCTTTATTGCAAAATAATAACCTATAGCTTCATTCAGGCCCGATGATTTAGCTAAGTGTTACGATATTGAAGCTAGGAACAAAAGACTGGATGTTCAACTCCTTAGTGAATTGGAGCTTACACCAAAAGATTTATTCCCCTCATGGTATAAAGCAGATAATCAGTTCAAGTATCAGCCCAAGAGTCAATACCCCATGACCAATTTAAAGAGACCCTACCAGTATATGGTAGCCATGCTATGCAAGTTGTACGAGGAACCAGATGTAACTCATTTCCCCCTATCATACATGCCCCTAATTTATTTATGTGTATATGTGGTGGTCTCATTCAACTGGGAAGACATATTGTCTGAAAATATCAAGGTTTCCATTTATGCAGTTACACAAGCACAACCAGGAAGCTTCCCCAATTTACATTTGTTCTCATATATTCTAGACATAATGTGTATCATGCACAAATACCCAAACATGGAATGGAGTTGGTTGCCCGCCGACACCGCCATCGACATCTACTACAAGGTGCTTTGGGAGCACAAATACCGAACAAAATATTAAAGAATCTACGAACACTTCCTTACCCCATTGTATGGATTTGTTTTTTACACCTCCCCACCTTATATGACAGACAATGTCGTAACAATCATAAGAAGGACCAGGGTTTGATATTTAATGGAGCACAGTACCTATATAAGAATATATGGTGTGATGAAACCACCCCACTTATTCCCTCAGTTCGTTCTTGACAAACTTGTGCTTCAGGAAGTGGTATATCAAACTATCATACATGGGGTTGGAGGAACACTATACAAATCAAAGAAAGCAATTTGGCCTCCACTACATCTTTACATTAGCAACTATTTCTTTGAAAACACCAAGCAAGATTAAACAGAAGTGGATGTCTTAATTTCATACCACTTTGGAGAGGAAAGATTCACGAGGCATGACCCTAAGAACATCGTCAAAGAGAACTTCAATAGCAAGAGACTATCATATGAGTACACCACTGAGTTATGGGAAGAAGAGGTGCATCAAAATGCCATAACTTACGACGAAGTTATACTCAATAGGTGGGGCCAACCAAAAGGAAGTATCGTGGATGAAGAAGTTGCAAGAGAGGCGACCAGAAAAGAGGCACAATGAGATGAAGCCAAGAGGTCTTCCCCCATATCTGTCTCAACTCATTCAGGTTTCGCAGAAGAGGAGGAAGGAGAACCAACGGATAAAAAGAGAAGAGACAAAGAAAATGTGTTGAAAAGGAGGAATGACGCTAAAAGAAAAAAAAATAGAAGCCGACAAAGCAAAGGCCAGGGAAAAAAATGAAGTGAAAACTAAAGTTGAAGTTGAAGCAAAATCTAAAGCTAAGGAAAAATCTGAATCAGAATAAAAAGTTGTTGCAGAAAAAGAAAAGGTGCTAGTTGAAGCAGCAAGAGTGGCAGCAAAATTAACAGAGAAAGAAGCATAGGATAAAGCTACTGAAGAAGAAAGGCATAAGAATAATGCAGATGATAGAGAGGGTGAAACACACCCGATGGACTTGGATATCCCTGGAACGTCCACTGTAGGTCCAGGAATAGAAACAACGAGTAGTGATTTAAGCGTTGGGCCCTGGGAACCTTTTCTATCAGCCGAAATATTAGATCTACGAAGTTTCAAATACGATAGTAAAACCAGGAGAATTGTGCAAGAAAGAGTGAAAAAGGTTCCAACAACAGAAGGAGCCCCTTTGTCAGTGGTTACTCAAGTCCCTGTTGCAGCAGATGTTAGGGAAGACCCTGTGGCAACAACTAGGGCATGATTTTCATTTATGGATGCAACTGTAGATAATATACATAGGCTATTCCAACAGAACGAAGAGAAGGAGGTGAGGATTAGAGAGCTATAAGAGAGGCTCCAACAAGTAAAGATATATGAAAGGAGTCTTCTCAACTTTAAGGCCAATGCAAAAAAAGTGAGGAATGATTTGGAAGGTGCCATCATTGACATGTATGCCAACCTACATCTCTTCCAAAATGTGGTTGCAACAGTTATTGATCAAAACAATGAATACAAATGTAGCTGGCACAATACAACACTATCCATGAAGGTATAGCTGACATTGATACCTGAATAGTAGAGAATCTTGATGCGCATCCGGAGCTGTATAGACCCTCAAAATCAACAAGAAAGACAAACATGTACGCATTGGATCATTGCCAGTAGGTAGGGAAAAAGGAAAATAAATAAGTAACCAAGGCAATGACGATATGTTCAAGGACTCACAAAGCTTCCCAAGAGCTGATAAGGAATGGTTGTCTCCCAATATTAGATGAACTTGGGAAGAATTTGGTCATAAAAGAATTGGTGAATGCAGTCCAAGACAACACTAGTCGAAGGAGACAGATAGTCGAAGCAACAACCTTTGTCTCAACTGATCTCATTCACCAACATCTACTACAGTCGATGAATCTTCACACTATGATACAAGCTTACATGACAAGACTGGAGAAGGATATGAGCGCCCTTGATGAAGGCATAGCCATGATCGAAGCAACATTGGAACAACTATTATACAAGAGAATAGAGTCACTATATAACCAATTGGAGGTTTGGACAACTTGTCTCCAAGGAAAAAATTCATAGGGAAAGGGAAAACGACTGATTTTCTCTCATCCTTTTCCTAACCACCTCAAATTTTATCCTTCCTGCCACTTGTCATTAGAATAGATAAGATGAACAGTTTGTGATTGCCTCTTCAAGAAGAAGGCAAAAGGGCACTAGCTTTTTGTATAAAATAGAGTAGAAACTTGTGAAAAAGGACTTTTGGCTTTTCAAGCATTGTATAGACCCAATAAATTTTTTGAGAACTTATACATTGATAATGAATATTGAGAAGCCCTCCGGGCCAACATATTATAGAAAGGAATTTTGTGTAGAAACGGATCATAGATTTGAACTACTTCAAGTGAAGATAATTGTTGTTTCTATGGACTATAAGAATGTTTGTTTGTTGTAGAATAATTCTTATACAATCTTTGTCATTCCTCAGTTATTGATATTTCTTTGAATATTTCAATGCCTTCAGATTTGTGGGTTATTATAGTATACATTGTAGTGATCTAGACTAATATGATTATATACATATGTATGCATTTGTCTCCAATCTTCCCCTTTTGTTACATCTAAATGTATAAAAGTTGTGTAAGGTTTTGGTTGTATTATAACTCACCGGTTACTCTAGTGTGCTCCTAGCTAGGATAGGGTAGCATAGATTAGTGATAGATTTGTTGTATTTACATACATGGTCTTCATCTACATCTCTGCATTTCACCCACCCATTTCATCGGTACACCGGACCGTAACCAATACAAAAAAACCAAAAGACAACAATAAATGGTAGCCGGGCTAAATTTTGGATGAGAGTCCTAATTCAAATGGTGTATAGTCTAATTGGGATCGTATATCAGGGAGTACCCCTTGCTTTTGTTGGACGAAGTTGAACCCTTCAACAAGGATCTATTCCTAGGGATGCCAGTTTGAAGGTTCTTATTGAAGGGATTAGATTCACTCTTTCTTCTTGTTTAGTTCAGTTCTTTCATATTCTTTGTGAAAATAACATGGCATCGAAAAAAATGGATAATTGAGCCATTGGAAAAGCCCCTAGTTCCTTGTGAATCAATGGGGCTAAAATTATAGCCCCCCTCCCTAATGTGTAGCCCCTGGAGCTAGGGTGGGGCCTGTGGTTTCAGTATGGCCTCCATAATCTCATGCATGAATCTGCGTGACAGGCTTCATGGAGATATCTTTGCATGTCAAATCCTAGATTATAGGGAGAGGATGGATTTAATAGCGACGGGCTATAGATGCAGACATGTGTGTGGGTGCTAGAAGAAATCCATGGTATGGGGCATGGAATGTTTAACTTCGCACATGAGGAAAATGACAGCATATTGGAAGGTTTCCATTATTACATAGAGTGGAAGCAAGGATATCATACACCTCCAGGTGGAGGATTTCGTCAACTAGTTTGCGAGATCGTATGGTATTTCAATGGGTGCATGCTTGGACAACGAATTCATGGTAAGTTAGAGGTCGAAGACACTAGTGATGGGTTGGAGTTGTAGACAGGCTCGTGGGGGTTGGGTGAAATGTATGCAGATGGTATGGGGCTAGGAATGTTTCATCCCGCACTCGATGTAAAAGACAGTGATTTAGAAGGTTTCCATTACCACCCAAAGTGGAAATCAGGATGCAATACATCTTAGGGAGGTGGATTTCGTCATCTGGCTTGTGAACTCGTATGGTAATTCATTGTATGCATGCTTGGATAGAGATTTTGAGATAAGTGATCATTCATGTATCACTTTGTTGTGATTTGGGTGGCCTGAAGTTAAATTTGGCACTGCAATGATGTTAAGCGTAGTAACATTTGGATTATTTCTGGACGAGAGTGATTGTCGTGTTATCATCCTTTTCTCAATTTCTTCTTGGGATTTTTGGGTTATTTTTAAGCTTAATTCTAAGATTGAAGGGCCTGTTAGAGGGCTTAATTCTAGAATTGAAGGGCATGTTATAGGGTATGCCACTAGTGTAGGCTTTAGACTTCTGCTACAAGTCATTGTTGTTTGATAATTAGCTCGAAGATAGCACAAGGTTTACAGAGTGTCATGGAAAGAAAGATTAATGACAATCAATAGGGTATGGACTTTCAAGAAGATGAGTTTATGGATCAACAACACTTATTCATTTCAGTGAATTCTCTTAACTCTACGATATCCTTTGTTCTAGATACTTTGGTTCAACACTAGGATATGGTTGAACAACTGGAAGATGAGGTCGTCTCATTGAGGAGCCAAGTGGAAGCAATTAACTTGTAATTTGCTTAAGGAAATTATGATTTAGCCACGATCAATGAGTGCCCATCCAGAAGGGAGGTTCCTATCATTTTAGAACTGAATGCTTCAATGATTCATTTGAACAATGAATATGAAAAATAAGTGGAGGTTCCAAAATGATTTCATTTCTATAGATTAGTATTCTTTTCTTTTTTGTATGTATAAACAATATATATTACCAGATATATTCAGTTCATTACTGCAACAATAGTAGATTTTGGCGTAATAGTAGAGATAGGAGAGACAAATGGAAGCTTGTTGTGATAGAAAAATTGGATTTTTGTGTTGGTTTATGGTTTTCCTTTTTGTACTTGGCGGTCTTGGCCGCACCCTTTTTATGAATAAAAATCCCCCCAGTATTTGTGAACAAAAAAATATCATTATATGTAGAAAAGTGGTCCATAAGGAGGTATACTTACATTCTTTCTAGATGCCTCTGGGTCTTGATTCATTAATATATTTCCTTACATTTGAGGAAGATAAGCTCTTAGCCAATTAGAAGCAACTTTAGGTCATACTCCAAAACTGAAAGGTTGTTTAGGCCTAGATAGTACATGCAAGAAAGTGAGCATCCCTTGTATTAATAGTGAAGCTACCTATAGTGAGGTCATGTGATTTCTAGTAGCATCCAACCTTAATCCTATACATGAGACTAGATGCCACCCAAATTGCGCTTTTACCTCTTACCTAGGAGATAAAATAAATTTAGAAACACATTAACACATAATAATAATAATAATAATAATAATAATAATAATAATAATAATAATAAAACAACAACAACAAAAAGATAAACTTACAAACAATATTAACACATAATATAATAATAATAAAATTATAACATAAGTAAATTACACTAAACACAGGTTAACACTATTAATAACATACCTTATAAAACAAGTTAATGAAACAATCAATATTGAGTTTGACCTTAGTAAGGATCTTTTGGACAAAATGATTCTTAAATGGAAAAAGTTTAGATGGACTCGGGTTTTGGATTATGAGAATACAACATTACAGTGGTAGATCTATCATCTTCTAGGACATTTACAAGATTCTTGTCCTTAGGCACGAGCTCATAGTTCATGGAACAAATGGTCTAATTCTAAACTAAAAGGTTAGACATATTCAACTGAAGAAGAGGAAAAGGATGAAAAAAAATTAGAAAGCACAAGATTCCAAGAAGGATACTCCTACTTGTTTAGAAGTGTCGCTTGGACAACCCAGTCCTATCTCGAAGGATAAAGTGGAAGCCAAGGATAATGGGATTTCCTTCTCAAGGATGGAAGTTGTACCTTTTGTATCTTCTAGGGGAATGAAGTGATTTTATGAAACTAATACCTCTTATTCCAATAAGGAATTGGTTCCATCTATGCTCCCTAGTTTTTTTTGATAAAATCTCAGGGCCCGAATATGGAGAAACATCATCATATGTAGAAAAGTGGTTCGTAAGGAGGTAGACTTACATTCCTGCTAGATGCCTCTAGGTATTGAGTCATTAATCTATTTCCTTACATCCAAGGAATACAATCTCTTAGCCAATTAGAAGCAATTTTAGGTCATACTCCAAAACCAAAAGGTGGTTTCGGCCTAGATAGTATCTGGAAGAAAGCGATCATCCCTTGCAATAATTGTCTAAGCTACCTATAGTGAGGTCATGTGATTTCTAGTACCATCCAACCTTAATCTTATACATGAGACCAAATGCCACCCCAATTGCACTTTTACCTCTTACCTATGAACTAAAATAAACTTAGAAACACATTAACACATAATAATAATAATAATAATAAAAATAAAATAGCAACAACAAAAAGATAAACTTATAAACAATATTAACACATAATAGAATAATAATAATAAAATTATAACAAAAGTAAATTGCACTAAGCTCTTGTTAACCCTATTAATAACATACCTTATAAAACAAGTTAATGAAACAATTGAATGGAGATTCACCTTAGTAAGGTTCTTTCAAACAAAATGATTCTCAAATGGAAAAAAATTGGATGGACTCGGGTCTTGTATTATGAGAATACAATATTTACAATATTTGTGTCCTTATGCATGAGCTCATACTTCATGAAATGAAGGGGCTAATTCTAAACTAAAAAGTTGGACATATTCAATTGAAGAAGACGAAAATGATGATTTTTTTTTAGAAAACACAAGATAAAAAAAACCCAGAAAACACAAGATTCCAAAAAGGCTAATCCTACTTGTCTAGAAGTCTCACTTGGAAAACCCTATATAAAGTGGAAGCTAAGGATACTGGGCTTTCCTTCTAAAAGATGAAAGTTGTACCTTTTGTCTCTTCCAGGGAATGAAGTGGTTTTATGAAACTAACACCTCTGTTTCTGATAAGGGATTGGTTCCATCTCAGCTTTGCAATCTCTCGATTTATGAGTTATAGATAGATAATGTGGATCCTTCTTCACGGGTGGCATGAGGTTAAAAAGAAGAAGAACAAAAATAAAAAGATTGATTTTTTTTTTTTTTTTAAAGTAAAAAATGACATGTACATTAATTATGTGTCTATTCTTATCAATATAATCTTTGATTGTATATCTGCTTTATACCAGTTGTGTGCTTTAAGCACCTTCAAAATGTAATTTGCATTCAAAATTGGAATAGAAAATTGTGATTTTTTTTTTTTATCTTAAAATAATAATAATAAATAATCTAAATTTTTTCACATTTTTTTTCTTTTATACAAACCAAAAATGCGATCAATATTCACTCATGGATAAAATCCAAACTCTCTCTCCATAATATTTGTTAAACACATATACATTCAATTTATATGTAATATAATAGTTTTTATTAACACTCTACACTATATAAAGAAAAATGCATATAACTATATGTAATATGTCATTACAACAATATACTAGTTAAGAGTTCTACATCTCTCTTGAAACGTGGATTGGGAGGATAACAAATTCTTCCTTATCACCCTAACTAAACCCAATTAACATATACACACATAAACATCCTATTTCAAAACAAATCTTTAAAAAAATATAAACAATCTTTTAATATAATTCAATCATAAAAAAATCCAACAATCCATATTACCACAAAATATCAATCATTAAATAAGTTGTGTATGTTTTTATTTCTTTACAATAATTATTTGGATTTATTTAAAATGTCTATCAAATTGTTTTAATCCATATTATCACAAAATATCAATCATTAAATAAGTTGTGTATGTTTTTATTTCTTTATAATAATTATTTGAATTTATTTAAAATGTCTATCAAATTATTTTAGTGATTAAAGAAAAACATCATTATATTAATGTTACAGGTGCCTCCTTTCAACTAAATTGTTTTAAGTTCTGGAACATTGAATGCGTACCTTTTTATCACACTTACAACCTCAATATATGTAAATGTTAAATTATTATTCTTCTAAAGGTGATGCAACTAAATCAATAATATCTTTTCGGTTAGTAGTATTAGGTAAACATCTCTTGAATATAATAAATTATCTTTTATGTTAATAGTGTTAAATTATCTTTTCGGTTAATAAAGTTAGGTAAACATTTCTCAAATATAATAAATTAACATTACATAAAAATATCTCAAAATTTGGATTAAGAATAAAATAATAATTCACTGAAGTAGGTTAAGATGCACTTTCAAGGGAGTTGCAAGAGTTACACCTATTGCTTATGCTCCATGACCTTTACATATGTGCCATTGCATCACCCGTGCTCATAGTATTATACACACCAACTTTTGATGTATCTCCATTTTCCATTAAGTAGTTTATATTTTATATATTTTTGTGAAGGTACGTACAAATTTGATAAACTTTACTATGGTTTGTACTTAAATTTGGACAATGTCATAAAATCTAAAATTTGTTATTTATATGATGTAAATAAAATTTGTTACATATGTGGTTCTCGTGTCTTTCCTAATTACATTGAGTGAATAAGGCATCTTTTTCCTAATTACATTGAGTGAATAAGGCATTTTTGTATATGAACCTCTCATTAATATTGATGGATAATTGTGACATATTCAAGATAAAATATTGAGGTTTATTATTTTGTTGGTTCATCTTGGCCTTTTGTATTGTTGACATCTCATATTTAAGATCTTAAGTGTGTTGGATGAAAGTTATTGTTGTGGTTTAGTAGTATGTGGTGAATGGTACTAAGGTTGCATCCTTTCTATGTGGCTCCATCTTCATTTAAGCATAACTCTGCACTCTAGTCTTTTGTTGGTTTTGTCCACCACAATGTTGGTGGTCAAGGGCATTGATATTGCAAAGATAATTATTGTATTTCCTTTGACCTCGATATCAATTATTGCTCAAAATATTTATTTATATACTTTGATTTGTGTTTATGGATTCATTTTGTTTTAGTCTTTTTGTTTTCTCAAGAAAGCAATATGAAAATGGCTTTTTACATTTAGAGGGGCACATCCTTTGTGTCGAACCTATGATCTATAGTGCTCTAGTAGGGAATTATGCTCTATTATTATAGTTGTGTATTTAGAAGGGTTCATGTGATAACATGTTTTTCTCACACTGTAATAGTTGACTTATTCATTTCATTGGACTCTTGTGAATTTTTCTCTTTCATCTTGTCCTTTATTTTTCTTGTTATTGGTTTACAAAGAAGATTTCTTGTTCTCTTTGATCGCTTTCCTGGGTAGGCTTCAAGCTCAAGGACAGAACGGGCAAATAAGTCTCAATTGTATTTGTCTCTTGAGAATGACTCTTCATTTTTTCTAGATGATACATCCTTATCTAATTATCCCTCATTAGGATTCGTCGATATGATACCTATAGAGAACGAGTCCCTTCCCTATGTGTCTCTATAATGTCCTCGTTTTTGGGTTCCCTCGTTCTGCAATTAGAGATGAATTTCGAGGCTTGTCAGTGAAGAAAAAGGGAGTCAAGGGGTTTATTCGATGTCACTTCGCTAGGAGATGTTATATTTCTAAAGTGACACCGAGAAAAGAAAAGTTAATAAAGTAACTTTTGGATTAATTGTTACTTAAACATTACTAAAAGTGACTTTTAATCTTTAAGTGAAAAGTAAAAGGGGAATAAGGGTCATGATTGATTTGGTAAAAAAGGAAAGATCTAGAAGGGTCATTGAAGGATTATAAAAGAAGGGTAGTGCTTCACTTTCTTGATTATGTTTTGGATTGATCTCTTTGGAGTGCTCTTAGAGCCAAGGTTTTCGTTGGGGTTTTGACAAAACCCTTCCATTGTGGTTTAGTTTTGGTGATGCAATATCCACCCTAGCTAGACCAGGAGGAGGATCCATCCAGGATCTTCATTGGAGCTTCATTTGGTGGATCGATTTCAATAGTGAAGGTGTAGCGACTTGCTCAGGAGGTCCATGGGGTTTCTTTGAGGAGGACAGATAATCAATTGGAGAGGCCATGACATTATTCCATGTTTTGGTTTGCATATTGTGTGTTTCCATTGATGTATTGCAACTGCCATAACAACCAATAAAGATTTGTATTGTTGTGATCAGGGTTTCCATTCATAATAAAAATGACCATGTTGTTTCTTTTGTTTCTTGTGTAGTTGGCATACATATAATGTGTTTGACAAAAGTATTTTATGAGAATGAATGAAAGTTGTTTGTAAAAATTTGTGAACCATTTTAGAACATAGAGAACACTTATTGCACAAAATAACATAATATCCTAACTTAGCTTTATTGGGGATATTACAGTCTCCTTTGTAGTCCACTATCTAATGCTTGCAACTTTTGTAGTGGGACTTATCTTAGCTAAGGGCTTGCATTCTGTTATGAATACTATTAGCTTCAATGTTGATGCTATCATGTTTTCCCTTCTAGTTCCTATGATGTTTTCTCAAGAAAGTCAGGGTCCTTTGGATTATGGTTTTCAAATAGTTGATTTTATGCTTTTGTGGTGAACAATGATCTTTTGATAAAAGCATCCTCTCTTTTTTTATGCAACACCATTGTACTTTAACTCAAGAGATGGATTAATTTAAACTTTTGACCTACCCTCATTAGTGGTGAACAATGATCTTTTGATGGTAGCATCCTCTTTTTTTTTATGCAACACCATTGTACTTTAACTCAAGAGATGCATTGATTTAAACCTTTGACCTACCCTCATTATTTAGAGCTTGGCCATCAAGAAGGTTTTGCTCTCTTGTCGTTGCTTTTGAAGGAACATGTTTTTAGCAATATAGTATACTTGTTTTGCATAATGGCTTCATAGATACTTTTCCTATGGCCATAGTAATCTTAAGTTTTTTAGTAATTTGTTTTTATAGATTTGAGTGTTTCAATTTTTATTTTTCTTTTTCTTTTCTTGGGACTTATTTTCATATTTTGAGATTTGTTGAAGTATACATTTCACGTACAAAATTCATAGTTATGTAAATATTAATACAAGGTTAAATTTTTTTATAATTGTGATATTTATTTATTAAAAAGAAAATAATTATTAAAATTGTTGTTTAAGATAAAATGGTTATATATATATATATATATATATATTTTAACGATGAAAATGATGTTTAACTTTTACAAGATTAACCAAATTTATAAGACAAATAAAAAAATATAAAATAAAATATATAAACGGACTTAAGGCCATGGTCACGTGGAAGGAATATGATGAGACATGCCTCACTATCAAGAAAAATTTGCCGACCACTAGGCACCGTGTCCCAGTCCACTTTATTCGAACGTAATCCACTTTGGCGATGCGGTGACCGAGGTGAATGGATAACTTGACGGTTGTACTAACACGTGTCGGTCGTTGTTAGGCACTCGATCATCACGTCTCTGTATCCCTTTTGTCCAGAGTCTAGAGGCGTCCGTTTCTCTTCAGTCGAGGGGCACGTGACGGACCGAAGTTGAATATTCTGTCAATTGACCACGTGTCATTTGTTTTTTGTGAAGGTGTACACACTTGTTTAGTTTTGATTGCTTCTATGTATTTTGGTTGGTTTTTTTTCGGGGATTTTTCCTGTTTAATTTTGTTTTAAATTTGGTGAGAAATTGTTGGATCTGCATATTTGAGTGGCTAAGTCTGTATAATCGGAGTGCCCCAAGACTTTTTAAGTACCCTGAATCCATTTATGCATTCAAAAATGCAATTTAAACAACAAAAAATTATAATTTCATCTAAATTTATATCACTGAATTCCAACAAAAAAGACCAAAACTTAAAACGTTTAGACAATGCCTTTCTCTTACATGCTAATTTATATTTTAGTGATGAAGAAATTAAAATGTCATGAAGAAAATCTGTAAAATTATTTCCAAAATTGTAATTTGAAAGAGTCTTGGAAATGGAAAAGCGTTGTTAAGTGTGAGTGGTAGTAGTTAATAATTAGGTTGATTATAGTTTGACTCCAGAGTGATTATAGTAGCTAGATAGTTTGTCGTTGTTGATAATTAGGTTAATTATAATGGCCAAGGAGATGGTAGGTAGGTTAACAAATGAAGGAGAAGGGAGTGAGTTAAAAAGTAGATCAATTTAATTTTAACTTTTTTTATTTTGACAAGGTAACTTTTTACATTGATTTACTTATTTTTTGAAATTATGATGATTTGGTTGTTTTTAAAATAAACTAAAACCCTTCAAAACAAAGTTTCATAGTCAGAGTTCTTATTAATCATGTGGAACTATAACTTTTGGCAAAATTCCTATTAGATTTTGGGGAGAATTCTTATGGAAAAATGGTTGAGTTGGTCACTTTTTAGCTTACTTTGGATAAAGGGAGAAAACAATTTGTCTATCGAATAGTCATATGGGATGACAAAGTTTATATTGTACATCATTTTCTAAGAGATTAAAGTAAGACATTATGACAATGGTGTAATCTTAGGACCTAAATCATGGATTTGGTCTACTCAATTGGATCTGACACTCTTTGTTATATATCCAGGACTAGTTTCCATGTTGACTCTACTCTTGGCCTTGCCTACATCATTTTCTCAACTAACCTTGTTGTGTCTCTCACTATATCCTCATGGAATGTTGATTTCCACTATTTCTCTTATTTGGCAGTATGTTGCACAATGTAAGAGAAAGTGTCACTAGGTTTCCAAATCCCCATTTCTAGATACTCGACATAATTTTTCCTCCCATGACTTGTATGGTTGTTCCCATCTTCTTATTTCACATCTCAACCTATGTATTATAGTTATTACTTGTGTTGTTATCTATTTTTCATGCCATAGGATGTTAAGCATCAAGTAGTTTTTCACTTTGATCTTCCATTGTCTATTGAAGTTGTCTATGTGGTATTGTTGTTTTTCTTTTGGCATGTTTTCTCTATTTTCTCTTCTTGCAACATTCTTGTACATAATTTTTTTGCACATTTTCATCGTTGGGCACCTTTATTTTTCTATATCCCCCTCTTTAAACAATTTTCTACATTGTCGATTCCATTTTTTCTTCCTCCTTTTTAGCTCATTTTGGCCGATTTCAACCGAATCCCGTCGTTTATCGATCGATACCATTTTTGTTTATACAAAATCAATTTTTTCAATGTCTCCAATTTTATTGGGTATATTTATGTTTCAACTAGGGTACTTTGTAACAAGTGTTTTTTTTTTACCTTTAGATAACTTGTTATGAGGTATTTTTTCACTCATTTGATCAAGTTCCCTTTGTTTTTGGATCTACTTAATCCTTATATTTCACATCCATAAAATTATGAGTGTTAAAAAGAGGGAAGCGACATTTGTCAATTCCAAGCCTAAGTTATCGTACATCTATTTTGTAATACGGAAAATGTTTTACCTTCTTTGTATCTTTAGGATATCCATAAATTATACTAATACTAATCTATTTTTAAGGTCACATCGAATCCACACACCAAATTGGTGTATGAGACCCCCTTGTTTGTGGGACAAGGAACCCCCTCCGTGCCTAATCATTATTTGGGAGTGATGAAGTGATCCCAAAGAGTACCCATTCTAATAATGTTATATCGCTTTAGCTTTAAAAAATGGTAATTTCAAAAAAAAAAATTGTGCTATTTGGATTTCATCAATGTCGTAGTATGAGCCTCTAATGTATATATACAATGGATTTTGTTCCACACTACTTTATTTATTATCAATAATATACACTCTTTCATTTCTAGGTGTATTTTTTCAATATGTTT
>JZKD02S2324268.1:299145-329399 GCA_000966675.3 Picea glauca | reverse complement strand
ACAACTACTATAGTTACATTTGAACATATGTACATATATATAGTGTGTTTAGTAATTAGTTAGTTATTTCTCTGTTTTATTCGTTTCTTTTAGGATTCTTAGATTGGCTAACAGATCCATTAAACCCGCCAGAACGAGTTACACCAAACAGCTTGGGTTATTTATACAACCCCAGACTAGACTCTCTATTCCAGTTGACGGACGATCGATTTTGCCCGTCAACATGGTTTCACGCAGAGGAGAAAAGGTTTAGCGCCTTTAGTTTTGGTGCTTGAGCATTTTTACACCTATATAAACTGTTAGAACTCTGTATCAAGGACAAAGTTAAGCCTGAATGCACTATAGAGGTCCTTGGAAACTTCATTATGGATTCGATGTGCTGTGAGTCAAATTATAGGTTGCCATAATTGTGGGTTGCCCTAGAAACCAATGCCAATTAAGAATATGATTCTTAATTAAAAGAGATTGAAAGAAGAACCAAGTTCACCCAATTAAAATAACAATAGTAAAATAAGAAATTTGTTATTAAAATAACACAATTATTAATAAATGAAAGGGTGCGATGGTTCATTATTAAAAGACACAATGGTTCAATGTCATACCTTTTGGAATACTATATAAATAGAAAGGTATAGTGAAAGAAAAGTGTCTCTAAAGTTCAGATCAGAAGATCAAAAGAAGAAACAGAGTCCAAGAAGAAAAAATAATGATACTTATGCAGTGAGGGTGGAAGGGAGGAGCAAGGAAGGATTCATATCCTTTACTAAGTAAAGTGTGAAGACAAGGGAGTTGGTGCTTCCTAGGGTTGGTTCCTTAAAAACAAGGGAGTTGGTGCTTCCTACGGTTGGTTCCCTAAAACAAGGGAGTTGGTGCTTCCTAGGGTTGGTTCCCTGAAAAATGGGATCTGTGTAGAATTGGTGCTCTAAAGAGGATTGGTGTCCTTCACAATATTAGACTACTCATTATACAACCTTGTAATTCTTGTTAATTATATTTATATAATTGATTTTAAATACAAGTCCATTGATGATCTATTGTGATGATTAATAAAATAACAAATTAATTACTAATTGTTTAAAAATATAATATTGATTCAGCCCCCCTTAGTATTCCAACAATTGGTATGAGAGCGAGTACCTTCAACACAGTCTAATAACTGGAAGGTATATCCTGAAAGAAATGGATCAACAAGAGGGAAATTGTCTTCCAACAAAGCACCATTGTTTAACAGACGTGGTTATGCTCTCTTGAAAATAAGAATGAAAAACTACATGTTGACTCTTGGTTTTGATGTTTGGCAATATGTTGTAGATGATTACACTGTACCGGCTACTCCATCCATAGATATCGCAGGAAATAATATTTCCAATGACATCTTAAGAGCAGTCAATTCCATTCTAGGAGGATTACCAAATCCTATATTTGTGAAGGTAATGCATTGTAAGTCAGCTAAGGAGACCTAGGACAAACTGGAGATTATATATCAATGAGATAACAAAGTCAAGGAGGCCAAAATACAAACCTGCAGAGCTCAGTTTGAAAATTTGAAGATGAAAGAAGAAGAGAACATTGTTGAATACCTTCATAGGGTAGATGAGGTAGATAATTCAATCAGAGCAACAGGAGAAGAAATTACATATAAACCTATTTTACAAAAGATCTTAAGTTCATTACCTATGAGATATGATGACAATATTTCCACAATTGAAGATAAACCAGAACTTGACAAACTCACAGTAGATCAACTCCATAGAATTCTTACAGCATATGAGATGAGACCATGGAATGAAAAACCATTAAAAGGAGAAACAACCTTTAAGGAATCTAAAACAAATATGAAGGAGGATAAAAATACCAATGAAGAGTTATCAGATATATCTAATGAAGAAATTTCCAACTTCATGAAGAAACTCAAGAAAGGGACTAGGAAATACAAAGAAAAGATTCCTCTAATATGTTTCAACTATGACAAAATTGGACACTTTGCCAATAAATGTCCCTATCCTAAGAAGTAGGAAAGTGATGATGAAATAACCTTCAAAGATAAGAAGAAAAGCAAAACCAAAGATAAAAGGAAGTTCTACAAGAAGAAGAAAACTTTCTTCACCCAAGAAGACAATAGGTCATATGAAGAAAGTGAAGAAGAAGAGCTAGAGATTCTATATATGGGAATGAAAACTCAAGATGATAATCATTCAGAAGATGAAGAAGAAGTGAACCTTGAGGAAGAATTCATCTATGCAATTGAAGAACTAAGAAAATCTAAAAAGAAAAACAAGTTACTAAGGGAACAACTTCTAGAGATTGAAGAAGTTATTAAATCAAGAGAAAAGGAGGTTTCCAAAACCATTAGTGAGTCATAACAATTGATTATTAAGTTAAAAACTCAACTCCAAGAAACCAAAATAAAATAAGAAATCTTGAATAAAGAACTCAATGAAAAACAACAAATATGTAAGATATTGGAGGATGAAATAGTTCAACTAAAAAGGAAACTAGAAAAATAAGATATCCAGTCTAAGTTTGAAAACAACTCAAAAATCCTGAGCAACATTCTTAACAGGTCAGAAATCATCAAATGATAAGATAGGACTAGGATATGATCCCTCTACAAAACAAGAGAATGAAAAAATAAGCTATGCAGATGTTCTTAAGAACTCCATAAGAAGAAAAGAAAATAAGACAAGAACAATACCATTGAAAACTATCCCAAATAAACAAAAATCTGCACTTCCTACTAAAGAAAAAGATGACGAGAAGAATAAAATCATCAGAAGGAATCCCTCTAACAGAAATCAATATATCTTCCTTGGTTATTGTTATTCCTGCAAAAATTTTGGAAATAAAGCAATACATTGTAAAGCTTATAGAAAGTACAATCCGAGAAATGTTCAAAGATATGAAAATAATAAGGATAATGAAGAAAGAAGAAATTATAACTCCTTCTCTCCCTTACAGGACTACAATGTTGAATGTTACAAATGCAACAACTATGGTCATGAAGCTAGTGAATGTAGATTGTCAAAATATGACAAAAAGATATATATTCCCAACAATAAATAAATATGGAAGAAAAAAAAAACATAGTGCAATGTAGCCCTGTATGTGAGAAACCAAGGATGTCAGTGGTATATAGATAGTGGATGTTCCAAACACATGACTGGAGATCAAAGAAAAATTTTCAAGTTAAAAAATCAAGGAAAAGGAAAAGTAACCTTTGGGGATAATATGTCAGCCAAAATACTGGGAAAAGGCATTGTCAGTTTAGGGCATAACAAGACCAAAGAAAAAGATGTACTTCTAGCATAAAATCTCAATCCTAATCTCCTAAGTGTAAGTAAGAAACATGATCATGGTCACATACTTACCTTTGATAATCATAAATGTGAGATAAAAAAAAATGATACTAGAAATCTAGTAGCAGTTGCACCAAGAACATCTAGCAATGTGTACATCCTTGATGTAGATGAAGGAGAAAAATAATGTTTAAGTCAAGAAGATGAAAGCTGGCTCTGGGATAGAAGGTTGGGACATTTAAGCTTTGACAACTTAATCAAAGGCAACAAGAAGGAGGCAATAAGGGATCTACCAAAAGTTATTAAGCCTTCAGATCCTATTTGTAAACATTGTCGAATAGGGAAGCAAACAAGAGTTAGTTTCAAAACAAAAGAGAATTCCACAACAAAATCATTAGAACTTATTCACACAGATCTATGTGGACCTACCAGAACTAAAAGTATTTATGGTGAACATTATTTTATGTTGATCGTTGATGATTACACAAGAATGACCTGGGTATTCTTTCTAAAAGAAAAATCAGAAGCTTTTGAGATGTTTAAAACATACAAAGCCCTTGTAGAGAATGAAACATATCTCAAAATCAAATGTTTGAGATCAGACAATGGAGGAGAATTCACCTCTAAGAGTTCATTCAATTCTGTGAAAATCATGGTATCAAAACACAGTTTTCAGCTCCCATGACTCCTCAATAGAATGGAGTGGTGGAAACGAAAAACATAATAGTTCAATAAGATGCAAGAACCATGTTAAATGAAGTGAGGCTTCCAGACAAATTATGGAGAGATGTAATCTACACAACAGTCCACATACTTAATCGAGATCAATTGAGACCCAACCATGACAAAACTCCTTATGAACTATGGTTTGGCAGAACAACATATGTTAATCACTTTAGAATATTTTGAAGTAAATGTTACATTAAGAATGATGACGATAATTTAGGAAAGTTTGATCCATGATCTGAAGAAGGCATATTTTTAGGTTGTTCACCAAATAATAAAGTATATAGATGTTATAATGTTAGACTATTAAAGATAGTGGAAAGTGCCAATGTAAATATAGATGATCTAAAACTAAAGAGCATATCCCAAGACATATAAAAAAATTGGTAAAGAATCTCAGCAAGAAGAAGATCATGTATAATCTCAGCAAGAAGATGGTGATAAAGAAACACGAGAAAATGAACCGTATACTGATGAAGAAGACAATGAAGAAACACCCTTGCCAAAAGCTCCATCAAAAAGAGTTCAAAATAATCATCTTGAGAATCAGATCATTGGAGATAAAAATGCAGGAGTAGAAACAAGAAGGAAAATCACATTTGACTCAAAACAGACAATGTTGTCTATGATAGAACCTAAATTATTTAAATAAGCCAGCAAAAGTAAAACCTGGACAAAGGAAATGAATAAATAACTTAGCCAGATAGAGAGGAACCAAACTTGGGAATTAGTTCCAAGACCTAAGGACAAGAATGTGGTAGGAACTAAGTGGATCTTCAAGAACAAACTAAATGAAAATGGGGAGATTATAAAGAACAAAGCTAGATTAGTTTGCAAAGAATATGCTCAAGTAGAAGGTATTGATTTTGAAGAAACTTTTGCTCCAATAGCAAGACTAGAATTCATCAGAATGTGCCTGGCATTTGCATGCTTCAAGAATTTCAAGATTTATTAGATGGATGTCAAGTTAGCATTTCTAAATGGAACTCTAGAAGAAGAAGTCTATGTTGAACAACCAGAAGGATTCGTGCTAACATAAAATCAAGACTATGTGTGCAAGCTAAATAAATATTTATATGGTCTTAAGCAAGCCCCAAGAGCATGGTTTTCAAGGTTAGATCAGTACCTTCAAAAACAAGGATATAAGAGAGGGGATACTAACATCAACTTATATATCAAAATTTAAGATCAAAATATTATTGTTGTGGTAGTATATGTCGATGATATCATATTTGGGAGTAATATTACTATAATGAGAAGAAAATTTGCAACAAAAATGCAAGAAGAGTTTGAAATGTCTATGCTGGGAGAACTGTCCTTATTCTTAGGTTTACAAGTCACTCAATCAGAAAAAGGAATATTTATTTCCCAAACCAAATATATCAAAGAGATGTTGAAGAAATTCCAAATGGAAGACAATAAACCAATAAGTACTCCCATGGTCACTGGATGTAAACTAAGCCTATATGACGACTCGCCAAAAGTAGAGCAAACTATGTACAGATCAATGATCAAAAGTTTGCTCTATTCAACAACAACTAGACCTGACATCATGCAAGTTGTAGAACTAGTGGGAAGATTTCAATCTGCCCCTAGGGAAAGTCATCTAAAAGAAGTAAAAAGAATATTTAGATATCTTAAAGGGACCTTAGAACTTGGATTATGGTATCCAAAAGAAAAAGACTTTTCATTAAATGCATACACTGATGTAGATTGGGCTGGTAGTATAGATGACAGGAAAATCACCAGTGGAGGAGCATTCTTCCTAGGAAAATGTCTAGTAGCATGTCTAAGTAAGAAACAAACATCCACATCACTATCCACAACAGAGGCAAAATATATTTTTGTTGCGTTCTGTTGCACACAAGTTCTTAAGATGAAGCAAACTTTAGAATATTTACAAATAAGACATGATGATCCCATTACTATTAATTGTGATAACACTAGTGCCATAAGTATCTCTAAAAATCCATTAATTCATTCTAAAACCAAACACATCTAAATTAAATACCATTTCTTAAGAGATCAGGTTACTCAAAGAGCGGTTAAAATAGTGTATGTGGACATCAAAGAACAAATTGCAAACATATTCACAAAACCTTTTCCCAGGAGTACCTTTGAAAATCTTCGACAAAAATTGGGAGAAATTCACTTCGGTGAAATGTACTATGGGAGGATTGAATGACTGCAAAGGTCGGAAGTCCCGAAGGACGAAGTATCGGAGAACCTAGTTCCAACACTGGTCACATGATATGATAAGCCTGTGGTTTTGAGCCCCTGGTCATAAAGGGAAGTGGATTGAAGGAAGCACCTTTTTGCAGAATTAGAATCCAAAAATCAATGATCCTGATTAAAACAAATACATGGATAAGTGCATGAATCTAGCCACCGGTCGCACATAGAGGAGAAAAGGTTTAGCGCCTTTATTTTTGGTGCTTGAGCATTGTTACACCCATATAAGTTGTTAGAATTTTGTATCAAGCACAAAGTTAAGCCCGAATGCACTACAGAGGTCCTTGGACACCTCATTATGGATTCGATGTGCAGTGAGTCAAATTATAGTTTGTCATAACTGCTGGTTTGCCTGGAAACCAGTGCCAATTGAGAATATGATTCTTAATTAAAAGAGATTGAAATAAGAACCAAGTTCAACCAATTAAAAGAACACTAGTAAAATAAGAAATTTGTTATTAAAATAACAATGTTGTTGATAAATGAAAGGGTGCAATGGTTCATTAATAAAAGACACAATGGTTCAATGTCATACCTTTTGGAATACTATATGAATAGAAAGGTATGGTGAAAGAAAAGTGTCTCTAAATTCCAGATCATAAGATCAAAAGCAGAAGTAGAGTCCAAGAAGAAAAACTGATGATACTTATGCAGTGAGGGTGGAAGGGAGGAGCAAGGAATGATTCATATCCTTTATTAAGTAAAGTGTGAAGACAAGGGAGTTGGTGCTTCCTAGGGTTGGTGCCCTAAAACAAGGGAGTTGGTGCTTCCTAGGATTGGCTCCCTGAAGAAGGGGATATGTCTCTCCAAGAATTGGTGCTTTAAAGAGGATTGGTGTCCTTCACAATCTCAGACTACTCTTTATAAAGCCTTGTAATTCTTGTTAATTATATTTATATAATTGATTTTAAATACAAGTTCATTGATGATCTGTTGTGATGATTAACAAAATAAAAAAGTAATTACTAACTGTTTAAAAAGATAATACTGATTCACCCCCCCGCCCTCTCAGTATTCCAACAAAATTCTCCTTAATGTAACTACCAATTCATATTCTTTTATTTATCATTATATTTTTATACAATATTGAGATTTTAAGGTTTTGAGATGATGATTAATGTTTCAATATCGGTCATAGGTTTAGAGGGGGTAGGGTAGGGTGTGTATACCTCTGTAGACTTTAGCAGTAAAATCACTATGTGGAGGAAGTCACTTGTCCCACAAACAAGGGGGTCTCATATATCTATTTGGTGTCTAACTTGATCAAGATCTTAAAAATAAATTATTATTATTATTATTATTATTATTATTATTATTATGAAAATAATATATACATACATATAGAAATCAATGCTTTCAGTAAACTACAAGCACTCATTTATAAGGAGCAATATTCAAATTACAACAATAATATATACATAAATATAGAAACCAATGTTTTCAAATGGACTAAGTGAACACATTATCGATTCACTTACGAGGTACAGTTTCATCAATTGGACCCTTTAATCCAAATGCTGCATTGCTTCAAACTGAGCCAAACACTAGTTCTCGAAATCAATGAGTAAAACAACTTTTGAGGAATGACACCCGAGAGTGAGGGGTGCTCTAAGATGAAATCCTATCCTAGTGATCCATCGAAGTCGACGGTTCCTCAATCCGAGTCTCGGTTTTCGTTTTATGCCCAGTTGCAAGTGACATCCCAAACCATTTCGGGGACTCTTGTCCAATTCCTCCTCAGGGCATAAAAGCCTAACGTACCAACATTTTTGAATTCCATGAGATGCTGCATGCTTGTTTATGCATGGATTAGGTGACCACATGTCCATCCTCTCCCGATGCATGGTTTCCTAAATTGGACCCCTAAATCCAAATGTTGCATTGCTTTTTACTGAGAAAAACACTAATTCTCGAAATCGATGAAAAAAAAAACTTCCGAGGGATTGGAACTGGGAGTGAGGGGTGCTCTAGCATAAAATCTTATGCCAGGAATCCAACAGAGATGACGATTCCTCAATCCGAGTCTCGATTTTCGTGATATGCCTAGTTGCAAGTTGCATCCCAAAACATTTCGGGGACTCTTGGCCAATTCCTCCTCAGGGCATAAAAGACTAACAAAAAAACATTTTTGAGTTTCATGAGATGTTGCAAGCTTGTTTAGGCATGGACTAGGTGACCACATTATCCATCTGCTCCCAAGGGACTATTTCATAAATTGGACCATGTTAGTGTCTGTCAGTCCTGTTAGTCACCAGTAATCAAATTTCATCATTCTGGTTATCATTCCACATAGTTTCATCATTAGGTGATATTGTCAAAAGTCATGTCATCATCAAAATCACCATTAGAGGGAGTAGTAATAGGGAAAACTGTTATATTACGATCTCTAAAAGAATTTTGATCTTTATTAATATGTAAGTATGTGTAATAAGGTTTGAAAGCTGAGTACACAAGCAATCAAGTCAATTTGTGCCATGTCAGTTTTCTGGGTGGAAGAAAAATGCAAAAAACTGGCTAAAAATCCACTTTCTGCCACTATTTTCACCCTGGTGCTGTGCTTTTGGAGTGACCTTGGGAGAATCCATTTTTATCAGCCTTGGAGAGGCCATTTTTATTTCTTAAGAACTCTATGGACAACTAGACATCCTAAGATTTCCAATGGTACGTTCATATCAACATTTGGAGTACAGAAAGTCACTTAAAATTTCCCTGCAAGTTGGCACCTTTGTTTTCCTAGATGGCGCTGCGTTTTTCCCTGAATGAGCTTTGCTTTTCCCTGGAGGTCAAATTTTTGAGTTTCTCCAGTCAAACTTAGTTTCTCATGATGTAATTTCTCTTGATTTGAGTTGAAATGATGTAGATGAATGTAAATTGAGCTTGTTAATGTAATTTTGATGTAATTATGAAGGTCGTTTATGATAGAAAGGTTAGTCAAAGGCTAAAAGGAGAGTTTGTTTTAACCTCCTCCCTAGTCTTAGGTTTGGTTAGAGAAATTTGTGTGAACAATTTCGATCAAGAGGGATTCAACACTTGAGAGAGGGGAAGATAGTTTTGGTCTATATGTATCTAGTTTTTAGTCAGATTTAGGGTGGGACATCAGAGAGTAGAAGGCTTGGAGCTTTATAACAATTTATTTTTGCAAAAATACAAGGCTAGCTGCAACTATTATATAGGGATTCATGTGGTATGATTTCATGGCAGTGTTTTTCTTTTGTAATTCACTTTTATGAATGATTAATTCTCCTTCTTTCCATATCTTTACTTTCAGTGAGCTTCCTATAAGATGTTAAACAAAATTCACAAAGTTTATGCTCTGTTTTGGTAGGAATTTCATGTTTATGTTATTCATCTTCTGATAAATGAACTCATGCTTGTCATGCTAATTTTGAACCTTTGCTTTTCCAACCTACACTACAATTGACAACCTCAAAGTGTCATTGAACATACATGCCATGCTCCTTTGTATCCCTACAACTGAAATCTTTTAGATATGACCTAGTTTCTTTGGCCTCTCTTGATTCAGCTCAAACCCTAAATTTCAAAACCCTAGAGCTCAGACCTAGACTAATATCCTTTTATCCTCTTCAATCATGTTTTGACTATAAGATCACAGAGAGATCCCTCTATGATTTGGTAGAGCTAGCTACCAAATTCTAAGTGGTTCGAGGTTACCTCCGTCAGTTTCCATTCTCAGCCTTGGGACACTCTGGAGGATAACATACCCCTTAATCCAAATACTGCATTGCTTCAAACTGAGCAAAACACTAGTTTTTCGAAATCAATGAGAAAAAAAATTTCCAAGGCATGACACCTGGGAGTGGGGTGGTCTAGCTGAAATCTTATCAGAGTAATCTATCGAAGTCTATCGTTTCTCAATTCGAGTCTTGGTTTTCGTTTTATGCCCAGTTGCAGGTCACATCCCAAACCATTTCAGGTACTCTTGGCCAATTCCTCCCCAGGGCATAAAAACCTAACATAGCAGTATTTTTGAGTTTCATGAGATGTTGCAAGATTGTTTAGGCATGGACTATGTGACCACATTGTTCATCTGCTCCCGATGCATGGTTTCATAAATTGGATCCTTCAAACTGAGCAAAACACTAGTTCTCGAAATCAATGAGTAAGTAACTTCTGATGCATGACACCCGAGAGTCGGGGGTGCTCTAGATGAAATCCTATCCCAGTAATCCATCGGAGTCGACAGTTCGTCAATCCGAGACTCGGTTTTCATTTTATGCCTAATTGCAAGTTGCATCTCAAACCACTTCGGGGAATCTTGGCCAATTCCTCCTCAGGACATAAAAAGCTAACAAAGCAGCATTTTTGAGTTCCGTGAGATGCTGTAAGTTTGTTTAAGCATGGATTATGTGACCACATTGTCTATTCACTCCTAAGGCATGGTTTCATATATTGGACCCCTAAATCCAAATGTTGCATTGCTTCAAACTAAACAAAACCCTGGTTCTCAAAATCGATGAAAAAAACAACTTCAGAGGGATTGGACGCGGAAGTGAGGGGTGTTCTAGCTGAAAGCCTTTGCCAAGAATCCAACGGAGATGATGATTTCTCAATTCAAGTCTTGATTTTCATGAAATGTCGAGTTGCAGGTCGCATCCCAAACCATTTCGAGGACTCTTGGCCAATTCTTCCTCAGGGCATAAAAACCTAACAGAGCAACATTTTTGAGTTTCGTGAAATGCTGCAAGCTTGTTTAGGCATGGACTAGCTGACCACATTATCCATCCCGCTCACGAGGGACAGTTTCATAAATTGGACCCCTTAATCCAAATGCTGCATTGCTTCAAACTGAGCAAGACATTAGTTCTTGAAATCAATGAGTAAAACAACTTTCGAGGCATGGGAATTGTGAATTAGGGGTGTTCTAGCTGAAATTCTATCCCAGTAATCCAATGGAGATGACGGTTCCTCAATCCAAGTCTCATTTTTCATTTTATGCCCAATTGCAAGTCGTATCCCAAAGCATTTCAACGACTCTTGGCCAATTCCTCCTCAGGGGATAAACACCTAACAGACAATTATTTTTGTGTTTCGTGAGATGTTGGAAGCTTGTTTAAGCAGGGACTGTGTGACCACATTGTCCATCCGCTCCTGAGGCATGGTTTTATAAATTGTACCCCTAAATCGAAATGTTGCATTGCTTCTTACTGAGAAAAACCCTAGTTCTCAAAATCGATGAAAAAAACAACTTACGCGAAATTGGACCCGGGAGTGAGGGCTGCTCTAGTTGAAATCCTATGCCAAGAATCCAATGGAGACAACGGTTCATCAATCCGAGTCTTGGTTTTGGTTATATACCAAATTTCAAGTCACATCCCAAACCTTTTCGGGGACTCTTGGCCAAATCCTCTTTAGGGCATACAATCCTAATGAAGGAATATTTTTTAGTTCCATGAGATGTTGCAAGCTTGTTTAGGCATGGAATAGGTGACCACATTATTTATCTGCTCACGAGGGATGATTTTATAAATTGGACCCCTTAATCCAAATGTTTCATTGCTTCAAACTGAGCCAAACACTAATTCTCGAAATCAATGAGTAAAACAACTTTCAAGGCATGGCACCCGAGAGTGAGGGGTGTTCTAGATCAAATCCTATCCCAGTGATCCATCGAAGTCGACGGTTCCTCAATGCGAGTCTCGTTTTTCATTTTATGCCAGTTGCAAGTGGCATCCCAAACCATTTCCAATTCCTCCTCAGGGCATAAAAACCTAACGGAGCAACATTTTTGAGTTCCGTGAGATGCTGCAAGATTGTTTAGGCATGGACTATGTGACCACATTGTCCATCTTGCTATTGAGACATGGTTTCATAATTTGGACCCCTAAATCCAATTGTTGCATTGCTTCATACTGAGCAAAACCCTAGTTCTCAAAATCGATGAAAAACAAAACTTAAGAGGGATTGGACCTAGGAGAGAGGGGTGCTCTAGCTGAAATCCTATGCCAGGAATCCAACGGAGACGACGATTCCTCAATCTGAGTCTCAATGTTTGATATAGATCGAGTTGCAAGTCACATCTCAAACCATTTCAGGGACTCTTGACCAATTCCTCCTCAGGGCATAAAAACCTAAGGAAGCAACATTTTTGAGTTCTGTGAGATGTTGCAAGCTTGTTTAGGCATGGATTAGGTGACTACATTATCGATCTATTCACGAGGGACAATTTCATAAATTGGACCCGTTAATCCAACTGCTGTATTGCTTCAAACTGAGCCAAACACTAATTCTCGAAATCAATGAGTAAAAAAACTTCCGAGTCATGGCACCCGAGAGTGAGGGGTGCTCTAGCTGAAATCCTATCTCAGTAATCCATTGGAGTCGACGGTTCCTCAATCCGAGTCTCTATTTTGGTTTTATGACCATTTGCAAGTGGCATCCCAAACCATTTCGGGGACTCTTGGCCAATTCCTCCTCAGAGCATAAAAACCTAGCAGAGCAACATTTTTGAGTTCTGTGAGATGATGCAAGCTTGTTTAGACATGGACTATGCGACCACATTGTCCATTCACTCCTGTGGCATGGTTTCATAATTTGGATCCCTAAATCCAAATGTTGTATTGCTTCTTATTGAGCAAAACCCTAGTTCTCAAAATTGATGAAAAACAATACTTATGATCGATTGGGTCCGGGAGTGAGGGGTGCTTTAGCTAAAATCTTATGCCATGAATCCAATGAAGATGATGATTCCTTAATCCGAGTCTCAATTTTCGTTATATACCAAGTTGCAAGTTGCATATCAAACCATTTCGACAACTCTTGGCCAAATTCCTCCTCAGGGCATAAAAACCTAACGGAGCAACATTTTTGAGTTCTGTGAGATGCTGCAAGCTTGTTTAGGCATGGACTATGTGACCACATTGTCCATTCACTCCTGAGGCATGATTTCATAAATGAGATCCCTAAATCCAAATGTTTCATTACTTCTTACTGAGCAAAACCCCCTAATTTTCAAAATCAATGAGTAAACAACTTCCGAGGCATGGCACCTGAGAGTGAGGGGTGCTCTAGCTGAAATGCTATCCTAGTAATCCATCGAAGTCGATGGTTCTTCAATCCAAGTCTCGATTTTCTTTTTATGCTCAGTTGCAAGTGACATCCCAAACCATTTCAGAGACTCTTGGCCAATTCCTCTCCAGGGAATAAAAACCTATCAGAGCAACATTTTTGAGTTCCTTGAGATGCTGGAAGCTTGTTTAGGCATGGACTATGTAACCACATTGTCCATTTTCTCCCGAGGCATTGTTTTATAAATTGAACCCCTAAATCCAATTGTTACATTGCTTCTTACTAAGAAAAACCCTAGTTCTCAAAATCGATGAAAAAAACAACTTACGAGGGATTGGACCCGAGAGTGAGGGGTGATCTAGCTGAAATCCTATGCCAGGAATCCAACAGATATGATGGTTCCTCAATCCAAGTCTCGGTTTTCGTTATATACAAATTTGCAAGTAGCATCCCAAACCATTTTAGGGACTCTTGGCCAATTCCTCCTTAGGGAATAAAAACCTAACAAAGCAACTTTTTTGAGTTCTGTGAGATGTTGCAAGCTTGTTTAGGCATGGACTAGTTGACCACATTATCGATCTGCTCACGAGGGACAGTTTCATAAATTGGACCCCTTAATCCAAATGCTGCATTGCTTCAAACTGAACAAAACACTAATTCTCGAAATCAAAGAGTAAAGCAACTTCCGAGGCATGGAACCCGAGAGTGAGGGGTGCGTTGAGTACTCAACATACCCTAAAATTTTTGCGACCATTTCCTTTTGGGTACCACCCTATATTTTACTTTTGACTGTTTTTGCCTCGGCTTGAAATTGATTCTTCACTGGTCTTATATGCTTCACATTTTAATTGATTAAAAGTTCACTTGAACCTACAATGAAGAATCATCTTAACTCTAAAATACCTAACAACTACTCATGGAATCGACGACCCAGAATTTTCCCCGACTCAAAATAAAATTTCGGCATCGACAGAAAATGATGGTGGTGAAAATCGTATGAGGAGTCAAATTAGCCGAGTACCGACCCTCATCGGTGTCGACTGATGAAATGATTCTTTCCTATGAATAAACCTCGGGAAGGATTATGCCGAAGACTGATTCGATTGACTTCGATAGAAATATATAATAGTACGCATCGCATGAAAGGAAGAGTAACACCCTCGACTATCGACGCCCGAAATGTTTTCAACGCCAAAAGCTCATGAAGATGGAGGCCCGCCGTGTAGCTGTGTACCTGAAGTTTCCCCCGATCGCCAACCCCTATATCATCAACATCAAAAGTTTCATCAAGAGCCTATCAATGTAAGTACGCACTCTGATAATAACTGATCCCCGATTCATTCGCCAAGTGACGTGACGTGACGTGACGAGACGTGTTAACCCCAGAGTGTGGTAGATACGTTGCATTTACAATGAAGAATCATCTTAACTCTAAAATACTTAACAACTACTCAAGGAATTGATGACCCAGAATTTTCCCCAACTCACAAGTGAATTTCGGCATCGACGGAAAATGATGGTGGCGAAAATCGTTTGGGGAGTCAAAGTATCCGAGTACCGACCCTCATCGACATCGGTTGATGAAATGATTATTTTCTATGAATAAACCTCGGGAAGGATTTTGCCGAAGACCGATTTGACCGGCTTCGGCAGAAAGATATAATAGTATGCACCGCACGAAAGGAAGAGTAACACCCCCGACTACCGACGCTCGAAATGTTTCCAATGCCAAAAGCTCATGAAGATGGAGGCCTGCCGAGAAGCTGTGTACTTGAACTTTCCCCCGATCACCAACGTTTATATCATCGACATCAAAAGTTTCATCAAGAGCCTATCAATGTAAGTACGCACTCTGATAATAACTGATGCCTGATTCATTCACCAAGTGACATGACGTGACGAGACGTGTTAACCTCAGAGTGTGGTAGGTACGTTTCATTTACTGACTCATGCGGGAATCAAAAGGAACCATTAAAATCGCCGATATAATGCATCTCCATCCGCGCCTCCGCCGTCAACCAATCATAATTTATCAGCAGAAATCCGATAGTGGTTTATTTTGAATTTGCGTTCATTACTCGTATTAACTAACTGATATGACTGATAGTATCTCCCTGTTATATTCCTTTCGAGTCATTGTGTATGATCCCGTTCTGCGTAGCAAGAATTTCAGAGTAGACAGGAGAGCGAAGCTAACAGTCCACAGGAAGCGTCCAAAGTCCAGTGAGTATTAAAACCATTGTCTTAGCCAACATTACAGGTATGGGTTCACTTATGGGTTTTGTGCTCCATTTTATATATTCTCACCCAACGTTGCTTTGCATGCATGTTCAAATGACATTTTAAATTGCAGGAACAATGCCTCCGAAGAAGCCGTCCACCAAGAGAATCACCAAGGAGCCTTTTGTCCAGCCCCTAGCTTTTGGAGACACGGAGGCAAGTATTGGAGCCAAGATGGAATTTTCTCGCTGGGAATAAGTTTTCAAGAAAATAAAGAAAGAAGAACCCCTGGAATATACCTCGCATAGCTATCCTGAAACGAGGAAGCTCGACAACGAGGTCCTCCCCAACATTCACAGGGCTTATCTGCACATGGTGGTAAGCCGATCTCGAGTCTTTCCTTGCATTAAGCTCTTGAAGTGGATCATTGACCACACTGACACCCAAAAATGTTTGATTAATGATGATAACGACGAGTGCGTTGGTGTCTTCCTGCCATCAGAGGTTCATAGCTACTATAAGCTCAAAGATTCCGAGCTAAAGCTGAGCACCGATTTCATCTTAAGTTTCTATGCGTCACACAATACCAGCGAAATCATGTCGTCTTGGTGGAGAGAAGACAAAAAATTCACGAACCAGACTGCTGGCTGGTACCCAATGACCAAATCTCAGGGAACCATACATATACCTCATGGCTTTGCTTTGCAGGTTACATGGGGAAAAAAAATGTTCCCGATTTTCAGAGGGTTGGATGCTTCTGGCTTTTACAATCGCCATTTCAGGTACAACCTTCAATTGGGGTGCCATCATCTCCAAACAGTTAATCACCTGCATAAGACAGGCTAAGGAGCCGAAGGAGGGAGATACCCTCGCCTTCTACATGACTTCGTATCTACTGGACGTGATCTGCGCAGGATCACTTTTGCTGGGATGAATCTGAATTGGCACCCTTCAGAGTTGGATGTCCATGTATACTTCAACATCCTATGGGAAAATAGGTACAAAAAATCCTATGCTGTTATTTGTGATCAATTTATTGCACACATTTACTCCTTGCTCTTTAGAAGAGAATGCCCTAGATTGTTAGATGAAGCAAAGAAGGTTATAGCCAAAATTGGCCACTGGTATTTGGAAGAACGAGAAACCTACATCAAGGTTTTCGGTGCCACAGGAGCATCCCACTTATTACCCATTTATGTTCGCGACCGGCTAGTGTTAGGGGAAATTTTCTATCAAACCATCTTGCAAGGATATAATGCAACTTTAGTAAAAGACAAGAAGCGAGCTTTCATACCTTATGGGTTTCATATCAGATTCTGCATAGTCAAAGATATCGCACATGGTAAACAACTCGGTCTAGGTCAATTGGAATTTTGGTTTCAAATTGGCCGATTTTGCAAACACGATCCCAAGGGATTGGTTCTACAACAGGCGTCACAGGTATCATCCTGTTGGCCCTATGCCCACGACTAGTTCAAAACGCCCAAGATTGGAATATGGTGGCGTCCAGGAGAGCTGATCCTCGAGGAACCAGGTTTAGAGCTATGAGCCACGAAGAACAGGCAACATTTCTGGAGTAGGCAGTTCAAGAAATTAGCCGACGCCCAGGAGGAGTAGTTGCATATGAATTGGATGAAGAAATAAGTGATCTCGAAGAAGACATTGAATCTGCGGGAACTCACCAGGAATCTTCGGTACAAATCAAGGATCTTCTAGAAGATCAAGCTGCATGAGAAAGGGGTACGTTGTTGCTTCAACAAACCGAGTTGCTGATGAAATGGATGCAGGATGACCCGTATCGTTTCATAGTACCTAAAGCCTCAACTGCTGTTCAGAGTATCCCGACTGAGTTAAATGATCCTGGGTCCACAGTCCCCAACAACACCCATGGGTTGGGCAACCCTGAACTCGCAACATCATCGATCGATCCTTCGGAAGAAGGGACAACTCAACCAGAGACAGTTCGGGTCTCGATAGAGACGCAAGCGCCCAATCCCTTGAGTACTCTTATACACATTTACAACGACGACGAGAGTCTGGAACCCACTCATGACACCTCGATGCCAGTCCAAGAGGAAAAGGGTCCCGAGAAAACCACTTCCCCTGAGCCCGAGGTCCAAGACAAGTAGGCCTTACAGATGGAAATAGGGTCCAAAGGTGGCCTCGACACAAGAGAGTCCGACAGACAGGAAGTAGAAGAAAGACCGAGTGGCGAAACTCCACAAAAGAGAATCGACAGTTCTACGACCAACAAAGAAGTAAGCAATGAGTCTGTGCCTGATGCCTCCATCACGCCCAATATTCAAGTTCTAGACGAACGACAAGTAGAGGCCGGATCCACAAAACAGAGCGAAGAAATTTGAGAACCCACTCCTGAGCGAATATACACCACAGGTAGTTTGAGAAACAATCTCTCATGGGGAGATCAACATATACTAGAACCGGTAGATGAAGTAGCAGACATCTATACGATCTCCTATGATCAAAAGAGGAAGGCCATTGTTCAAAGGACCGCGAAGAGGTGAAGGATCACTTTGGATCAATCCATCGTGGTTACCACATAAGAGAACCTAATCAACACTGCAGACGCTTGCACATTTGAATTGATTGGTGTAGGAAAATCCCTCTTAGATGCCGCCCAGAACAAAGCCCAGAACTGATTATAAATAGAGACATCGACCGATTAGTCAGGGGTCGATGGTTGTTGTAAGAATTCCCTTTTTTTGGCTGTTGATAATTATTTTGAGACTGATGTGAATTGAGAAGTCCTTCTGGACCAAAGACAAGCTATTTTTATCAGATGTATGTGATTGGAGTTGGAGAACAATTACTTCCTTTCCTGTTCCATGAATGATGCAGTAAATGAGTTAGAGCAATTAATTATGTTGACAAGTTATTTAGTGCAATGTCTTGATGTTCTTTGATTTAATAATGAAGATAAATTGTTGTGTTGTTATGTGATGAATGTTATGGTAGATGAATTATTTTGCTTACCATGATCTTGATTACGTATGTGTTTTCTTCTGTTAATTAGTTTTCTCAGACAGTAGTTGGATGCTCATTTGGTTAATGTATTAGTACTAGGCCCTGTGGCATGTTTGAGAAACAACTTATCCCAAGCTTGACCTCTACCTTCTAGTTAAAACCTCTGTCATGTTATTTGTCAAGTTGGTTTATACTGGCTTGCATCTCTCATATTAGCCCCACCCAAGAGAAATGCGGAAAAAAGAACTGTCCTAACTTAAGGAAGAGCCTTCACTAGAAAACATAAAGCCCATCGATAATTTGGCCAGATTGCAAGATATGGAGAACCATTCCACTCCAAACGCTATAGAGTCTAATTGGGCCTCGATGGCGGGTTTGGTTCCTACTGTTGAATTAGGGGATCTAGGCCCCATCAACAGGGTGCTCTAGTTGAAATTCTATCCCAGTAATCTATCAAAGTCGATGCTTCTTCAATCCTAGTCTCGGTTTTCTTTTTATGCCCAGTGGCAAGTGGCATCCCAAACCATTTCTGAGACTCTTGTCCAATTCCTTTTCAGGGCATAAAAACCTAAAGGCAGGACATGACATAACATGTCAAGGCAAGGCATGATATGGAAATGCATGGTATGGAAAGATAAGGCATGACAAGTGAATGGAAGGCATGGCAATGCAAGGCATGGTATGGAGGGGCATGGCATGGAAAGGGATACCATATGATAGCAAGGCATGGAATGACAACACATGGCAAGGCAAGACATGCAAAGGCAAGCCATGACATGGCATGGTATGACAAAGTATGACATGGTATGGAATGACATGGCAAGACAAGGCAAGACAAGACAAGGCAATACACCTTGACACCTTGTATTACATTTTTTTCATAATTTTCAACCCTTTAGGACTTGATGTATTGAATTTTTTCTTTGGAAGGATTGACATTTGGATGTGGTCTAGTTGAATGAGTATCGAGAGCATCTTCAAAATTACCTATAAACTAGTTAATTCTCAAAGGACCTTTGAAGCATATTACAATGAGCCAAAATGTCCTAGAAAAATATTCATTTGTGAAATATAAGAGAAGAATATATATAGACCAATTAACTCCCAAATGATTTTTATAGGGAAACATAATCATATATAGCACAAAATGGAGAGGGTTGGCACTTACAGTTATGTAATAGAATTTACAATTGATAGTTAAAATGTATAGCACATTTTTTTACTATCTTTACTAACGTTTATTGGAATTATTGCATGTTTTACAACATTGGAATGACTTCTTATTTGTATAACTTATTTGAAATTTTATTATGGTATGTTCACTTTGATATGATGTAATATGATTATGGTTTCATTTCATATGTTGTAATATTAGAAATATAACAAAAAAATTACATATTGCATGAAATAAATAATAACTTTTCACTTTGAATGTTCTTTTTTGCAGAACACGAGTCTTCAGAAGATCCAGTTGATCCTCATGAGATAGATCTAGATTATAATGGGTCTTATACAGACACGGGTCTTCCAGAAGATCCAGTTGACCCTCATGAGATAGATCCAGGTTATAATGGGTCTGATACAGAAATGAGAGATGATGATGAGACAAATGAAGGAGACATTGTGAATGATGACGATGATGACCAGAAAGATGTTCAAGATAATGATGATGACCTAGTTGTTGGTAGTACCCAGTGACATTGATTTTATAGACTCCATCATTGATCATTGTTGTATATCGTTATGATGCCTACTTTCGTGTTTACTGTCATATGTATTATTTTCACCTGCAATACCATATTATTGAATTTTATCATTTTGACTTATATCATCTGGACATATATCATCTTAACTTACGTCCACTGTTGGCCATGTATCATTCTGACATGTTATTGATCTATTGTCATATTTGACTTTCACTTGTTGTAGTTATATATGATGATGATCTTATCAGTATTAAATATATAAGTTGTTTGACATGATACTTATCCAATATTGATATATTTGACTAGTTTTAATTATAGATGATGATCATTTTATAATCATTATCTTGATATTATATATATATATTGTATGTTGTAGATTTTATTTAGATGAAGATTTAATAAGTATAATGATGTTGTTAGTTTGTATGGATGTCTAATTCTCTAAAATTTCTTTATAAAAACTATCGTATAAAATACTTCAAATGCAATTTGACTTACTCTATAATAATATAAGTTTTTAAAGATGCATGTATATTTAATTAATTAAATTGAAATAAAAAAAATTAAATTACTAAATGGAAGCTAAAAATGACACAACATGAGTTGTTAAAATGGAAGCAAAATGTGGCTCTAAAATGGAAGTAAAACTTGACATTAAATTTGAAGCCATACTTGGAGCTATTTTTGGATATAGGTAGAAAGTTAAATTGGTTGCTTAACAAGAAGCAAAACTGGATGCTAATTAAGAAGCAAATCCCAACACTAAAAAGAAGCAAAACCTGGACCTAAAAAAGAAGCAAAACCAAACGCTAAAAATGAAGCAAACCTTGGAACTAAAAGGAAGCAAACCTTAGAGCTAACAATGAAACAATTCTGAAAGCAAAAAATTATGCAATAATGGAAGCACATCTTAGCATTAATTTGGAAGTCAAACTAGAAGCTATTTTTGACGCTACACTAGAAGCAAAACATGAAGCATGATTGGGAGCTAAACTAGGCCCTTCTCCTAGAGCTAAACAAGGCACTAAACCAGAAGCTAAACTAGGAGCTAAACTAGGCGCTAAATCAGGAGCTAAACTAAGAGTTAAACCAAGAGCTAAACAAGGAGCTAAACTAGGCACTTAACCGAGAGCTAAATCATGAGCTAATCCAGGAGCTAAGCTAGAAGCTAATCCAGGAGCTAAATTAGGCACCACACGTGGAGCTAAACTAGTTGCTAAACTAGGAGATAAACTAGGAGCTACACCTGGAGCTAAACTAGGCGCTAAACCAAGAGCTAAACCCAAAGCTAAATTAGGCTCCACATTTGGAGCTAAACTAGGCGCCACACTTGGAGCTAAACTAGGCGCTACACCAAGAGATAAACTAGGTGCTATTTTGGGTGTTATTTAGGGAGCTATATCACAGTTTAGGCACTAAATTAGGAGCAAAACTAGGAGCTAAATAAGAAGAAAAACTGGGCACTAAAAAGGGAGCAAAACTAGGCGCTAAATATGGAGCTAAATTGGGCGCTAAATCCAGCGCCCAAGTGAACACGTCGTTTACCGTCGGGTTTGGCGCCCTCTCATCAGCCCAATTCATGCCCTCAAATGCACTAAATTCTAGCGCTAGACTAGGTGCTAATGGCATGTTTTGTTGTAGTGACAGATGTTGCATAATGAATTCCAAACCTATGTGTTCCTTGGATGTAATGAAGAATCCACTTAGTTTCCTTCTAGTGAAACTCATGGGGTTCCTACATAAACTGGGAAATAATACCCATGGCATATGAAATGTCTAATGTGATGTGCATAAGATATATGAGGCTACCAACTAACTATTGATATAAGGTGTTGTTAACCAAGGGTGAAGAGTAGTTAGCCTCAAGTTTGATGCCAGAAAGGAAAGGAGTTGCAACATGCTTGCAACTAGCCATATCAAATTGTGTGAGTAGATCAAGAGAATACTTGCATTGTGCCATGGCGATTCTAGAATCACATTGAGTGATCTTAATCATAAGAAAATAATCTAGTAGCCCCAAGTCACTCATTAGGAAATTGACATGCAAATTAATTTTCATAGTAGTAATGGATGCCAAGGAATTGCATGTGATCAAAATATCATTTGCATATACTACTATGAACACGAGAGAATCATCCTATCTTAAAATGTAGACATTGGGATTAAAATGTCATCGAGAGAATGAAGGAATCCATGTTGGCATACCAAGCCCAAGAGGTCTATTTGAGGCCACAAATGGATTTTGAAAGTTTGTGTACCATGGAAGAATCATTTGAAAACCCCTATGGCTACTCCGTGCATATCTCCTCTTCAATATGTCTGTGAAGAAATGAGCTCTTCATGTCCATTTGATGAAATTCCTAGTGATGTGTTCCAACAATGGCTAAGATGAGCTGGATAGAGTCCAACTTGGCAACAAGTGCAAATGTGTTATTATAGTAAATGTTGGGAACTTGTGAGAACCCCTTTGCTACTAGTCTAAATTTAAACTTTTTTACCTACCCATCTATAACACATTTTCTCTAACATATTCACTCACACAAAATAAGTATCCTTCCTTTGGGAAGGGGAATCGAATCCCAAGTGCGGTTCCTCATCAGTGAGTTGCACTCCTCCTACATAGTTTCATCCCACTTAAGAATACTAGATGCCTCATGGAAGGTCTGCAAATTTGTAGTAGTGGCAGTGACAACATGAGGAGCTCCTTGAAATTGTGAACATGTCCTCCTGGTGTCTGATGGATCGCCAACCAATCCACTTGTTTCATGTAGCCTCTGATGTGCCCAAAGTGGTCTTGTGGTTGGTGGGTTTGCACTTAATTACTCATCATGAGTAACATCATTAGAAGTAGAGGATTAAGAATCCTCTTCTTTGATAGCTAGTCCATGTGGTTTAGTATCACCATCATTGCTATTTGTAGCATCCAAAATGAAGATGGGTCATGTTGCAAAATTTCATGTGTCACGAGGGTAACTCGAAGAGCCCTCCTAAAAACAAACATTTTTCACAATAATTAGTTGATTTATGGTGGTATTGAGAAGTCAATAACCCTTAACACCATCTTGATACAGTACAAAAATGTAAAGTTGGATTTGTGTATCCATAGCCTTGCATCTCTCTGTATGAGTATGAACCCATGCTTGAGTATCTAATAGCCAGAAGTGTTTTATGGTGAGTTTCCGACTAATACATGCTTTGAAAGGAGCAACACCCTTCAATGCTTTATGAGGAACTTTGTTTAGGATATAGCATGCACAATTTATAGCTTCTACCTAGAATTTTGGAGCAAGAGATTTATACTATATCATGCAATTGGCCACTTCTTTTAGAGATATGATCTTCCATTGAATGACACCATTTTGTTGAGGATTGTATGGAGTTGGATGTTTCAAATTGATCCTTTCTAAAGTGTAGAACTATTCAAAGTAATTGTTCACATATTGTCCACCATTGTCTATGCACATAGTTTTGATGGTTTTTGTTGATTGTTTCTTAGCAAGGGACTTGAAGTCCTGAAAGTACTAAAAGGCCTATGATTTTTGATAGAGAAAGTGTACCTTGAGTAATTATCAATAAAATTAAAGACATATTTGTCCCTACTCATTGAAGGCTGAGGAAATGGACCCATCAAATTGTTTTTCACAAGCTCTAGAACTTGTGTAGCTCTCTAAGTTTTGCCTTTGTCAAATTCCTCCTATCGATGCTTGCCAAGTATGTAGCCTTGGCAGACACCATCCGGACAATGAACATTAGGAAAACCTATACCCATGCTCTACTTGCTAAGCTATTGAAAATAATGGTAATTGAGATGGCCAAATTGCTAATGCCACAATATGCACACCTCATTAGAATGAGTGAGAAGAATAGTAGGAGACTTGGAAACAAAGTTTGAAAAAAGATACAACCACGACCAATGATAAGCTTTTCCCCCTGCAACTTTTGCACCATTGTTCATTTCACTAATGACGATAGAATCAAGAGTGAACTCAACTCACTTGCTTGAACTAGAATTAGTGATTTGGTAGATTGATAGGAGATTGGTTAACAATGAAGGTACATGGAGAACATTTTGGAATGTCCCATGATCCATGGAAATATATCCTCTCCCACAAACCTCTAGAGGAGTATTATCCCAAGATGGTTGGCATTCTACAAGGCTATAGAGATGAAAAAACATCCTAAGTTGAAGCCATGTGTTGTGATGCACCTGAGTAAAGTACCCATGAGAAAGGTTGAGATGCAACTGCTACAAATGCTTGAGCAATGTGTTTTCCTTTCCCCTTATTATTCTCCTATGTCTTAGAAGACTCCTTTGCGAATGAACTCTATTTGGCTGAATTGGGAATTTTGATGTGATTTTACTCAAGAATATGAGTTATATGATCTAACTACTTCTTTATGCACTATGTTCATCATGTCCAAGCATGTTTCAATAGGCACATTTGACCCTTTCATTCTTAGGTTTGTTACCTTTATTTTTCTTTTTGTATTCTAGCTATATTTATATTAATATGTCACACTGAAAGAGTACAAGAAAAACTATCTAAGACCCACCACAAGGGAGACCAGGTACAGAACAATCCAAAAAACACCAGAGTTTTGAATCAAAGTATGCTAATACAAGCTCAGAGTATCATTCTATTTACAAAGACCTGGAATTACTGCTTGATGAAAAAATGTATACTAAGTAGCAACAAATTATATAGAGCCTACCTATATTGAGATAATGCATCACAAAGTTTACAAAAATGGGTCTGAGGATGACAATGAAAGAGGCCACCATTTCATGATTTCCATTGGGTCTTCATCATCCTCATCCGATTGGATGGGATTGGATGGGGTGCCCTCTAGGGTTGGATCCTGATCAACTACAGTAACAAGAACATTTCGATAGTTAGTGGATGCCCTATGGGGTTGGAACCTAATAAACTACTATAGCATGAACATTTTGATTGTTAGTGGGGTCTGACACAATGATTTTCACATTAAAGATTGCCTTACAGACTGCTTCAAACTTATTATCTAGAAAATATTATTTCTATATAATAGCTTGTTGTTGTTGTCCCTTCTCTTCAATAAATTGGCCAACAAATGCTTTGTTAAGCCAATATAACTCAATTAACTTGAAGTTTTTAGTATCCCAAGAAATGGAAAATCCAATATTGGGTATCTAGTCCATGAATTCTAATTTAGATTTTGAAAGATTTTGTTTGTATTGATGACTGTCTTGCTCCATGGATGCCATCTCTTGCTTGACATTCTTAGGAAATTTGAAAACGTAATCTACTGCTGCCTTCATGACATCTACTTGAGCTCTAGTAATCCTTTGGGTTGTTTTTCTATAATAATAACTTTTGGTAGGTTTTTTTGAATCGTTGCTTTGTCCTTACATGTTGAATCATGTTCTTTCCTCGGGCCCTCCTTCCTTCATGATTGACAAATTGTTGTGACCATAAGCAAAATAGGGTAGGTTGGGGATGCAACTAACAAAGAAATCTTGTGGACCAGTGAATTGGGGTTGAGTGGGAATGAGGGCCAACGAGTCCCTGCTGTCTCTGACAATGGTTGCTATAACTCTAGAAAACAGTACGAATATAGAGACCATCAACTTGATAAACCCAAAAACCTTGGCATGTAAAAACATTGACCTCGTGAATGTAGCTAGAGGCCAAACAAACAGATCCAAGTTCGTATTAGTTCTAGGGTTTGAGCAACAAACATTTTCCATATTCCTTAAATTATGTTTCTCCCTTGAATCTTAAGATCCTATAGAATTAATTATGCCACACTCTTTTTGAACCATGATGATACAAAATTGAGCAATTGGAGAGAGGTGGAGTAATATCGTCATAATGGGCCTAGTATAGCCTCTAGTTCATTGAAGGATGGCTTTCATTGAGGAGCTCTGGTGTGGTGGCATCTGGCCAAAACTTGGACTCCAGTTCGCGTTGTCATGCCGATACCCCATCTAAGGATAAGTTTGTTACCTTTCGAATGGGAGGTATCATGAGTAATTTCAAATGATCTTTGTTCCTTTCTTTTTCCCATGTCCCTTCTTATCATTACTTCTTTGTTCCTTTATTTTCCCCATGTTCCTTCTTATCTCTGCTTTGCTATTTCTTGTTACCATTGTCTAAAGATTTTGACTCCTTTATACCTTGATTGGCAGCAAAAGCATGGGATTTTCAGGACTTTAAAGTACTCATCTACATAAGTTTGTCTCATTCCTTAGTAAGTAAAGAAGCAAAGTCATCAAGAGATGACATTTTCCATGTGGTTCCAAGTGCATTGGTGGCATGGAATGTAGAAATAAATATAGAGTATTCGAGACCAATTTTATAAAAAAAGAAAAACACCAATTGCTCATCTTTTTTCTTAATCTTACATTGCTTTAGCTGCAATCTCAATGATTTTAACTTGGTGAAGAAATCCTAGATGGTGTCAAAACTACTAGGGCTCAAACAAATGAGTTCATTATTTAGCCGATGTCCTCCTAACTCGTACTTCTTCCTAAAAACCATTCTAATGTAGTCCATATTTGATTGGGCATGTGGAAAAGAAGAATCATAGATACAAATAGACATAATAACCCATGTGTTTCATCACATCTGTCAAACCACATTAATTTTTCCGTTGTCGGTGTCACAAAATTTCACTGCTCTTCTAAGGCTATTAATGCATTAAATTTATGAGTTATTAGACTATTGTCCAATTCCTTAGTATGGAAGGCTAATCAATAGGTTGTAATATCCAACTCAGTAGGTATAATTGCCTCTTGTCCATAAACTAATCGAATGTGTCTCACTAGTACTAGTTTTGGTCGTTTTCCAATCAACCCAAAAGGCATGTTTTAGCTATAAGTGCCATTCACAAGTATTGTCACCAATAATATGCTTCATGATTTTCATCATAGTTTTATTAGTGGATTCGATCATATTTGCCACATGTCTCTGAATGACTTGAGGAGACGAGTTGCAACTCGCGATAAAACTCAAACCGAGACTCAGATGTATGAACCGTCTATTGCATTGGATCCAGAGCACCGGGTTTCATCTAATAGGGTCTCTATGTTATCATTCAGTGAACTGAAAAACCATTTGTTGGAGTATCTCTGGCACTATGGTTTTGGTCAATGAGGCATAGTGCAATTTTTGAAGAGGAGGTTTGTTTTCAAGAACACTGTGTCAAGCATTTTTAGCTAGTGTAGTCGTGGGCCTTGGAAAAACAAACATGCAGAAGCTTACGAAACTCTGTTATGTTGTTTGGTTTGGATTTTATGCCCCCAAACCAAATTGGCCACATGTCCTTGAATGACTTGAGGAGGCGAGTTGCAACTCACGATAAAACTCAAACCGAGACTCAGATGGATGAACCGTGAGTTGCATTAGATCCAGAGCACCAAGTTTCATCTATTGGGCCCCCTATACTATCATTCAGTTGACCAAAAAACCAATTGTTGAAGTATCTACGACACTAGGGTTTTGGTTAATGAGGCATAATGCAATTTCTGAAGAGGAGGTCGATTTTCAAGAACACGGTGTCAGGCAGTTTTGGCTAGTGTATTCGCGTGGGCCTTGGCCAAACAGACTTGTGGGAGCTTACGGAACTTCGTTATGTTGCTCAGTTTGGGTTTTATGCCCCCAGACCAAATTGGCCACATGTCCTTGAATGACTTGAGGGTGTGAGTTGCAACTCGTGATAAAACTCAAATCGAGACTCAGATGGATGAACCGTCAATTGCATTGAATCCATAACACCACCTTTCATCTAGTGGGGCCCCTTAACTATCATTCCGTTGAACGAAAAATCATTTGTTGGAGTATCTATGGCACTAGGGTTTTGGTCAATGAGGCATAGTGCAATTTGTGAAGAGGAGGTCGATTTTCAAGAACATTGTGTTAGAATTTTTTGGCTAGTGTAGTTGGATGGGCCTTGGCTAAACATACTTTCGGGAGCTTACATAACTCCATTATGCTGCTCGGTTTGAATTTTATGCCCTCGGACCAAATTGACCACATGTCCATGAATGACTTGAGGAGGCAAGATGTAACTCACGATAAAACTCAAACCGAGGCTCGAATGCACAAACCGTCAGTTGCATTGGATCCATAACACCGAGTTTCAACTAGTGGGGCCCTTATGCTATCATTCCGTCCACCAGAAAACTTTTTTTTGGAGTATCTCCAACACTAGGTATTTGCTCAGTGCTTATTATATATGTTTGACAATTTAACAATTTGTTAGGCTAGACATGGCGTGGCAAGTGAAGGCATGGCATGACAAGGATTAAGGGAAAAATGAAGGCAAACTCACAAGTAGGAGGAACTACGAATTGGGTCATGATGAATGAAGAAACTTGACAAGGTTTAATAGCATGCTCATTAAACCCCAATCTATACCATTTCTCAAGCAACACACACACACACATAATGAAGGAAACTAATGATTTTTTTATGAGTTGTAGGTTACCACTTTTCCAACACTCTTTGAATTTGATGGGTGAGTGGTATCCATAATTGTTTTTATCTCCAGATCGTACCACAAAACTATGCCTAGATTGAACATCTTTTAATAGCAACTACCAGGAATGAGGGATCAAGATAAGTGATCAAACTTGGATCTTATTAAGCTTTCCAAATTGAGGAGCCAAGACAAAGCATATATTCTGAGTTGTCAATACACACTCTAACTTCTCATGCACACAACTCATAGGATGAATTTGGCTACAAGTAGCATTGTGAAATCAAGACTAAAATTCCCCCCCTCCCACAAAACGTGTAGCATAACCATGATTTGGAATATGAACTAGGGTAAATTACAAGGGTTTATCTCTACAATCTCCATCGTTGGATCACACAAATAACTATAATTTGTCAATGTAAATTAATACCCAAAAACCATCATAATGGATGCTTGTAAATATATTTCATTTTTAACCACATGACATTTCCTTTGCCAAACACAATACCCTAGGCGAATGGTGGAGCCTTTACTTGTAACCCAAATTTATACAGATGTCTTGTAGTGGTGGCCAATACTTATAATTTTCCTTGGCATTGCACCTTATGAATAAGAACTTACATTGAGAGTTTGGATACTTATTAGCTTTCTAACCATGTTTCACATTATTATGGGTGTGATAAACCAAAATCACTAGAACTAGAGCATAGAAGCCATGCAAAAGTCATAAGCATATCCATACATTTTCAAAATAACATTGTGAAAATTGATATGAGCGATTAAGCTACATAGGTACATATGTCATCGCATCAATGATAAACATCACAACTAATGATTGATGGTGAACCTATTAAATAACATCATTATCCCACATATCATTTCAATGTCACAAGCCATCATAAGTCATATGACCATATGCCAAACATGAACATTAGTCATTGCCATCATACTAAATTCAACCATGAAATGATCACACATCACCAGCATATCAAACAAACCATGAATTAGTAAACTATAGCATATTCATCAGTTTGACTTTAGTGCACACTAGGAGGATACCTTATAGTGCTTAGTAAGGAATTTGAGCTATTGATCATTAACTAGGTTGCAATTGGTGTTTATTAGAGCCGGGTGGCTATTGAATTTTGCAGTAGGTATCTTCCATGTGAAACTTTGTAATCATGTTTTTGTTATCCATTTCGAAGGTCAACACTGGTGAAACCACTTAAGCTACTACTTCGTGTAATAGTTCATTTGCAATATCTTCAAATTGGGCATGATATAGGTTGTTTTGGCATGTAAATATATTGTAACAAATAACTTGAATGACATAAGTAGTAGCAATGAGGCAAGTATAAGAATTCGTATCCACCCCTAGAAAGGACAGTATATGGACCGAATTAGGCTAACGTTATACAATGGGTGAAGAAAAAGGATTATGAAAAAGAGATGGGAGACCTAATAGGGTTGTCAAGCATTTAACTTTCCTGAGCTGAGCATTAGGAATCCATCAACAATTTCACCTCTATTTCATGATATAAACCTACCATGCCATAAACTAACAATCAATGTTAGAGATATACTAATAGGCTAACATGATTAT
>JZKD02S2324268.1:221621-275857 GCA_000966675.3 Picea glauca | reverse complement strand
CTGGCAATGAGCACAAGATTAGAAGAGCCCTAACCTCATCATCAAAGTCCACTTTTATAGAACTTAGTTGACTAGTAACCGTATTAAATTCATTTAAATGATCTGCAACAGACCCCCTTTCCGACATATTCATATTAAATAATCTCTTCATTAGAAATACCTTATTTGACACTGAGGGTTTTTCATACAATTTGGCCAATGCATCCATCAAACCCTTCGTTGTCTTTTCTTTGGAAATATTGAAAGCCACCGACACTGCTAGACTCAGCCGTATCGTTCCTATAGCCTTTCTGTCAAGAATCTCCCATTTTTCGTCCTTCATGGCTGTTGACGTCTTTTCTACTCCACCCAATGGTAGTAATAGATCCTTATGATATAAATAATCTTCCATATGCATCTTCCATAACTGGTAGTTTTGGCCGTTAAATTTCTCGACTCTAAACTTTCCATCTTCCGACATTGCTCCCACTCGAACTAGGAACCTTATTTTCCTGCGATTTACCTTTCACTATGATACCAATTGTTAGAAAAACATGAACGCAGAGCAATAAAATAAAACAAATGCGGAAACAAAACACAGAAGATACACAATACAATAGAGACAGAGATTTACATGGTTCACCCAGTGTGGGCTACGTCCACAAGAGAAATTGCTAGGTACTTCCTTTATTATTATCCAGCATATGAAGGGATACAACCTACAACAAACCTGTTGTAACTTCCTCTTCACTCTCTCACAGTATCCTATCTCAGAATACAATATTTTCATCAACCCTAGCCACAATACATTTCCCTCATAAAAGAGGGTTGCCTTCTAGGGAAAAAAACCCTAACATAATCTCTATTGTTAGATCTGCGACCTTATAATGAATGGTCCAGATTTACAATGAAATTACAATATACATTTAAAAGGAAATTTTTCCTTCGGGGGTTTCTCCCTCGAATCCCCATCAGGGGATGCTGCCCCCGAACCCCCACTGGGGGCCTACTTGCCCCCAGACCCCCCTGCCGGGGGGATAGCCCCCTGGACCCCATACAGGGGGTACCCCCCCTCTGCACTCCCCCGCGTGGAAGAGAGTACATACTTCTAGGGTGTAAATACTTCATGGGGTATAAACACGGCTGAAAGTAAAATACCTCTGAATCAAGAAGATAATTAGGCTCCACAACCAACAGAGTCTTTACTCTTGACTCCTCCTACTCCCGGTATCCGAAACTCTGGTATGGAGTCTTTATCATTTATCGACTTCGGGTTTCACGACTTCGAGACTCCTTATAATGAGAGTCTTTTTCATTTCCATCTCCCGGTATCCGAAATCCCGGTATCCGATACTCCGATATGGAGTTGGATCAACGGTCCACGACTTCCTCGATCCAATGTCTTAGATCATTTTTCCATTTCGCATTTCGCGTTTTCGGGACTCCTGTTGATGAATGGTCCTTGTCATCTCCATCTCCCAGTATCCGAAATCCTAGTATCTAGTACTCTAAGCGATGTGCTTGTTTTGGGTTTTCTCATTTCAGCACTTTGGGACTCCTCATGATGTGAGTCTTTGACATGTCCATCTCCCGATAACTAAAATCCCGGTATCCAACACTCCGAGTGATGCACCTTTTTTTTTTGGGGTTTTCAGGATTTCACATTTCGGTACTTTGGGACTCTTGATGACGAGAGTCCATGACATCTCTATCTCTCGGTATCCGAAACTCTGGTAGTCGAAACTTCGAGTGATGCGCCTGTTTCACGATTTCGGGGTTTTACATTTCGCAACTTCGGGACTCCTTTGTTGGAGAGTCTCGACTCTTGACTTCTCCATCTCCCGGTAACCCAAACTCGAAAATGGAGTGTTTGTTGAGGTGCCTGTTTTGGATTTTTCAAGGTTTCGCATTTCACATTTCTCATTAAAGAGCATGCAGGTTCTCTTGGATCCAACGCTGGTCGGACCTCGGGCTCAGATTTGACATTCATCAGGAAATCTCAATGAGATCCATCACTGCATACTCTGATCTTGTCAAGCTTTCTCTGCATCGTCTTCCCAAAATACTTCTGGTGCCCGCCTAGCCAACATGAAAACGAAAACAAAACTAAACCTATCAAATTAAACATAAAAGGAAAAAGAGAAATCATCCTAAAAATTTATATAAAAAAAATGAAAATGCATGTGCAAAACATCTCTCCCACACACAGAAACACATTCTTATGTTTTACTATTCTTTTGGTGTGTTGGTCCTACATCTATGATAGACACACACAAACACACCTATTTTAACATTTTCTTGGTGTGTGTTGGTCCTACAACTATGTTAGTTCAACAAAGAAATAGGGCTTTAGGACAAACCCATTCATAGTATGTGAAAATAATCTCTCTTGGATGTCCTTTAACTGGAAAACAATGTTTTTGAGATTTTTTACAATAGTAAATGGTTCGAACGATAGCTTCTAGATTTTAGTATGATTACTCTTGTCTTTGTATACAAAATCCCAGGGCAAGAATCTTTGACCAACTCTGAATAACCTAGCTTTTTCCTTATTGTCATGATATTTCTTTACAACACCCTGTCCTTATTTAGATTATGAGTTTCAAACTCACTGCTCTTCTAAGGCTATTAATGCTTTCAATTTATGAATTATTAGACTATTGTCCAATTCCTTAATATGGAAGGATAATCAATAGGTTGTAATCTCCAACTCAGCAGGTATAATTGCCTCTTGTCCATAAACTAATCAAATGCGTCACACTAGTACTAGTTTTGGTCATTGTTCAATCGGCCCAAAAGGCATGTGTTAGTTTTAAGTGCCATTCACGAGTATTGTGACCAATAATATGCTTCATGATTTTTATCAGAGTTTTGTTAGTGGATTCAACTAAATTGTCCACATGTCCCTGAATGGATAGAGGAGGAAAGTTGAAACTCACAATAAAAATCAAACCAAGACTTGGATGCACAAACCATCAGTTACATTGGATCTGGAGCATCAAGTTTCAACTAGTGGGCCATCTACACTATCATTATGTCGACCGAAAAACCGTTTGTTGGAGTATCTCTGGCACTAGGGTTTTGGTCAACAAGGCATAGTGCAATTTCTGAAGAGGAGTTCGATTTTCAAGAACATTGTGTCAGACGTTTTTGGCTAATGTAGTCGCGTGGGCCTTGGCCAAACTCTGATATGCCAAGATCGATTTGGATTTTATGCCCCCAGACCAAATTGGCCACATGTCCTTGAATGGCTTGAGGAAGCGAGTTGCAACTCGCGATAAAACTAAAACCGAGACTTAGATGGTCAAACCGTCAGTTGCAATGGATTTAGAGCATCGGGTTTTATCTTGATCCATGTTTCACCAAGATGCAGATTCAACAAACGCTTTTCCCTCTCCACCAGTGTTATTGGATAAATCAGTAGGTGCAGACACTAATTGATCTCCCTAGATCCACCTAGATCTAGAACAAAACACATGAGAACATAACGCTTTCCTTAAGTTTTAAATATTGAATTTACTAACTAAAGAGGGATAGGTGACATACCTTTTAAACGTCGCTTCCTCTCGCCATCACCATCCTAGCTTCGTTCCAACACTCATACAATGATGATCTTGGAAAAGAACGCAACCAACCAAAGTGATAGTAATACCATAAACTCAATATAAACCTATGTATGTGATCAAGGAATCATACAATAAAACACAACAAGCTTTATAGGAAAGAATCATATTAAATGTGAAAAAGAGATTACAACCATGGCCTTGATGTCGTAAGGTCCCTTTCAACTATCCTTCGTTCCCCACACACTTCCATTCCAAGAATTCTGAGAGCACAAATATGGTAATATTCACAATCTATCTTGACAAAGGAAAAACTCAAAGACACTCCAACCAATTGGTTTCTAAGTCTAATTCCTGGATAATGAGTTGAAGTCGATAGGAAAAGACTCGTCACAGGAGGGCCTTAATGTATCCCACATCAATGACTTGAAACAAGTAACAAGATGTAGATCAGAGTAACAAGTAATTTAGGACTGACTTAGGGATGGACGACGCAACAAAAGGCTTAGAGACTGTAGAAATGGTCGATGCAATAGAAGGCTTTCCGGGTTGAATTTCTCTTTGAACATATTGACGACACGACAACTGTCTTGGAAATATTGACTCAACAATAAGGATCACAGATCAATTTGTAATCTTATAGGAGTATGATTAGGAGACAAGTGGATTTTCCAACCTAGACACAAGGCGAGTGAAAGTGTGTCATGCTCAAAAGCGACTCTTCCATGGAATACAGGTTTAGACAAATTTCTTTCCCAAATTTTCCCCCACCCTTTCTGGCGAGTACCTCTTTATTTTTACGCAAGCTTGAGGAGGATAACATATGATTTTAATGTAAGCTCATCCTTTGGACGAGTCCCTCAGAGTATGTTTAACGAACCCTAGGAAGGAGTGGTTCGGTCCCGTAAGGGCCTTTCGATGTTTGTTTAACGAGTCCAAAGATAGAAAACTCGAGGGTTTTTCATGTTTTGAGAGTCTGAAAAACACTTAAAGAGAACTCTCTCAGTTCCTTTTTTGTAAAGTAGTCTGATGAGACCGAAAAAGAGATAAAATATCGCTCAACAGACGTTTTCTTCAAATATTTCAATGAGCATGAAGAGAACAAGGTCACTCGACAATCTTTTCATGTTTAGAGGGTTTCTTTTCCGTATAACCTTTACGAGTCCAAAAAAGTGATAAAATTATACTCTGTTACATTCTCATTAATTTACGAGCACAAGAAAGAACAAATTCTAAGCTCTATAACTTATTCTCATGTATTTACGAGCATGAGAAAGAACAGAGACTAAGCTCGGGATTGTTTTCATTTTTACACAAGCTTTAAAACAAAAAAAAACTGTGTTTTGGATAGATTTTATTTTTACACAAGCTTAAAAACTAAACAAAACTATGCTTGGGCCCGGTTTCATTTTTACTCAAGCTTGAACTAGAGGAAACTATACTTGAGGTAGGTGGTTTCATTTTTACACAAGCTTGAACCATAGAAAACTATGCTTGAACTTCCCAACACATAACAAAGGTATGGTTGGTACTTTAGCCTCAAGCTTAAGAAGCTAGCGGCTCAACTTCAACATGAATTTCAGAGGCTGAGGCAAATGCCCCCCAAGCTTCGTTTCATCCAACTGCAAAGGAGAATGAAATGAAGCTTCAAATACTAGACGGAGGACTTGACTCAAATAGAGAGGGGGAAAACTATTTCATTTTTTAACGAGCTTGACACAGAAAAAAGAACTATGCTCATAACCTCTGTTTCATTTTTTAACGAGGTTTTCATAGAGACAAAAAAACTATCCTTGTAAGTGGTTTCATTTTCTAACGAGCTTGAAATTAGAAAACTATGCTCGAAGACCTCTGTTTCATTTTTTAACGAGGTTACCTCATAGACGTAAAAACTATCCTCGAAGTCTCTCTTCTTGATCATGAATTCCAAGAGGACAATGCTCCGGAGTGACACTATGTCAAGGGATAAAACTCGATCATGGCTTGCAAGAGGTCTTCAATAGAAGGAAGAAACACACTCTGGAAGGACACCATGTCGAGGGTCGCGACAGGAGTAAAGATATCAGGCTCTAACAACCTTATCGAAAAGATCACCATGTCAACTACTGGATCTAATTCATCATAAGTTGAATCCATGGGTGACAACGCCACATAATTGACCTGTGGTGGGGGCGATACCATTTTCATATAAGAACCATTTAGGGAGGCAATCCAGTTGGGGTCAATGAATGAAATTTGATCAACAGTCACAACTCGTCCATCGCGAGGGAAAGATATCACACGAAAAAGAGTAGACATGATAGCTTTCATGGCATAGACATAATCTCGCCCAAGGAGTAAAGTGAAATCCAAGGGGTCTTGGACTACCATGACGTTAATAAAGACAATTTTCCCTCCCAAAGTTACAGGAAACTGAGGAAGGGTCCCTAAAGGTTGACTATTTCTTCTGTTAAAAGCTAACAGATTCTGCGTAACCGGCACAAGCTGAGGAAAACCTAAAGCTTGCCAAGAAAAAGAGGACAAAATACTAACAGATGCACCTTCATCTATCAGTGTTTGAGGAACGTCTCGACCACAAACCTATACTGTAACCTGGAAAGGAATGTGAGAGGAAAGACGAGGTCCAGTTAGCACACCTCAATCAAAATGTATGGCCCCATTACTTGGAGGGGGTTCCACGGGAGAAGGAGGAATAACGCCTGGCATGGTAGATTCTATATCAATGAGAAAAACATGGGAAGTATCATGTTTACTTTCTAGCGGCAGAGTAGGATCGATCGATGGAGAGATCAGATCGACCACTTGGGTTTCATTCTCCAAGGGGAGAATGGGGTCGACAGGTGGAAACGGATCGACCACTTGGGTGACACTCTCTAACGGGAGAGTGGGATCGACTGAGGATGGGATCAAATTGACCGCTTTAGTTTCACTCTCTGAGGGGAGAGCTGGATTGACTGAGGATGGTATCAGATCAACCACTTTGTCAACACTCTCTAAAGGGAGAGTGGGATCGACTGAAGATGGGATCGGATTGACCACTTTATCAACTGGTTCAATTAAGGACGTGACCAGATTGACGACATGATCAATCAGATTGACCAGTCACAGGTCCAGAGTGATCATTCCATCAACTATAGGGGGGTTCAGAGAAAGCTGACGGTAAGTAGCTGGAAGTTGAGGCTATGAAATAATCATGTCTTTCAGTAATTTCGAGGCTTCGTCCATACGAGAACAAAGGTGAGTGAGATGACTCCCTTTTCATAACATACACGAGAACTTGACTCTACTTTTGTTCTTCCCAACCGTATCATGACTAGTCGATGGGAAGTCATCAACATGTTGTTCAGAGGATAACAACATGGGTTGGCGAGGATGTGTAGACCATGCTTCTATAACCTTGGATAGACCAGGGCAATCCTTAATAAGATGGCTACCCTTACAAAGCCTGCAAGGGTACTTAGGCTTACGGGTTGTTGGGTGATCTTGACATCATCAACACTCCCAACACGATTAACAGTAACTGGTTGTTTTCCAACATGTTTGAAAGTGGTTGGAGGTTTTGACCCTTGTTTATCTTTCTTTTCTTCTTCTTCTTATTCACCGGGTTACTAGCTTCATAACTTTCACTTGACGAAGAAGATGAAATGGAAGGAGACCTTGCAAGTGAAGAAGGTAAAGAAGACCTTACTGGTGAAGAAGGTGAAGGATCAACATGACGTTGATGCTCTTGGGGGGAAGTGCTTGTGACTGAAGCACTAACTACATTCGAGATTACCTGAGTGGAAAACAACCATACTGGAAACCCAATTGTGAGATCTGGAAGGATCAAAGTAGCGATGTGAGGAGGTGAAATGTTTCCATAAGAAGGAAAAACAAAAGGTTCCCCTAAAGAAGGGGTTCCTTCATTGGTCATTTCGGGAACTTTTTCCATATAAAATAAATCCAACCTAGACTCTACTAGGGAGAAAAAACAACACACGCTAAAAATCTAGGAAGCAAGCAAACAAACAAAACCTTCTCACAATGAGCACACTAGTTGGTAATGAAATCCAACGTCGCAGGAACAAAGTAAGAAGGGGCTAAGATAGAGCGGGTGGAAAAGTTACGTTGATGACCCGCTTAACAGACTTACACCCTGGTGCAATCTCTCACACATAATCATGGGTATACCCTCCAAGGAGCCCGACTGAGTTTGGCCAATGTCGATTCCAGGTACTGTGAAGACTTTCCCCTCCACAGTCACCTTGTGTAAATACCCTAAAGAGATAGGACACTAAGGTTACCAATCACTACAGTGATGCCTGGGGAAACAATCGACAGTCCGATCCACACACAAGGGCAGGGTATCTAGCCCGAAATCAACTTGAAAGGATTCCACTCATCATTGTGGGTATACCTCTCAAGCAACCCCCATAATACGCACAACCTCTACACCAATACCAACAAATAAGGGTGAGTAACTCTGCCAGTCTCAATGCGACCTCATGATTGACCCTTGTGTTAGAAGGGCTTCCCAGGACAAAATGTAATAAGTGGATTTAACCGCTCCCTAACTCAAGATTCTATGTTTGTTTGCAACTTTGGAAAGTTATATTTCACACCTATTCCAAAGCCCTACAACTAATCTAATGTAGGTTTGCTATCAGAAAGTATAAAAATGTCTAATCTGTTTTTTTTATAAGCGCTTTATTTTATGGCTGTTGTTACTCAATAAGAAAATGGTGTGAACAATATGGTGTTTTTACCGATTCAAAAGTTATGTAAAGAGATGAAGATGCAATCTTTTCATTTCAATGAAAACTATGCTACGAGAAGGAGAAAACATTTATCATTCCCAGATGCACAATGTCCCAAACTCTTAAAACTCATCAATATCAATATTCTCAAGAAATGAGCAAAAAAGACTGTACACCAATGCACAATAATTTAAGATAAAAAAATGCCAAGAATCGTGCAATTCTGCTACTTCAAATGCAAGGATGCCCCCAATCTAATATAAAGCAAGAAATTAAATCTTTTTGTTTCAAAAATTTCACTAAAAACAATAATGAACTTTCTTAAAACAAAGAAACCCAAAGTAAAAGTTTTCTTTTAAAGCAAACTATTCAGAAGAAATATGATCTTTCCCTAACCAATTCTAAAGAAAACACACGCTTTGTAATTGAAAGACACTCAAAGAAAGAGCCTAATCCTTCAAAACCAAACAAAGAAAATATGGCTAAAATCAACTCAAAGAATGTCAAGCAGACTGTAAACAGATCAATATAGGCTCCAAAAGATCAATCCAGCTGATTAAAGCAAAACTGGACATCAAAAGATGACAAGACCCAATCCAAAAAAGTTTACAAACAAGTTCACAACCTAGTAGTGAAATGCAGTGAAAAAATTAGGCATGTTCGCAATCTAGACACAGGTAGGGTGTGAGAAGGTCGCACTGGACTGAACAGTAGGGTGCGAAAATCAAGGGTTTTCATAGGCTGCATATAGGTGAAGTGAGGGAATGCCTATAATCAAAAAGAATTTGGAAACATGACAAAGATTCTAAGTGAACTTTCAGATCCACAAAGTCTGGATGGATCTCCCACAGACTCAGAAACCAGAAAACAAGCAATCAAAGCAAGGGAAACTAGACTAACTAGGAAACAATATGTTCCCCAATGGAGTCACTAATTTTGTTATTGGATAAATCGATAGGTGCAGACACTAACTGATCTCCCTAGATCCACCTAGATCTAGAACAAGACACACCAGAACATGACGCTTTCCTTAAGTTTTAAATATTTAATTTACTAACTAAAGAGGGATAGGTGACATACCTTTTAAATGTCGCTTCCTCTCGCCATCGCCATCCTAGATTCGTTCCAACACTCATACAATGATGATCTTGCAAAATAACGCAACCAAGCAAAGTGATAGTAATATCATAAACTCAATATAAACCTATGTATGTGATCAAAGAATCATACAATAAAACACAACAATCTTTATAGGAAAGAATCATATTACTGTATCATATTAAATGTGAAAAAGAGATTACAACCATGGCCTTGATGTCGTAAGGTCCCTTCCAACTGTCCTTCGTTCCCCACACACTTCCATTCCAAGAATTATAAGAGCATAGATATGATAATATTCAAAATCTATCTTCACAAAGGCAAAACTCAAAGACACTCCAACCAAGCTAATAATTCCAAGCCAAATCCAAATTAGCCCTTCTCCATGAGAGCTCCTCTCCTTTTATAAGATAAAGAGGATAAGGTGAGGAGGTTAGGATGATCCCACTAAATCATGAAAGCGAGTAAGATCCAAATCATTCATATGCCACCTCACCATGGAAGTTTCTCCTTCTAGAAGATTCGAGAAAACACTCGCTTTTCCCACGTGTAAGCATTCTCTCACCCTGCCTATAGAGCAGATTGCAAACTCCTCACGACCTAGCTATGATGCAACCTACGAGAATCAGGCATTCTCTCACCCTAGCTATAATGCAGCTTGTGAGCTTCCTTTTTTATAGGGTTTTTAAAAAGGAAAATGCAATTTCTTTTCTCAGGAAAAGTTCTTCTCCCTTCCTTCTTTAGGAACTCAGGCCACTGACCCCTCTAAAGGCAAAAGATAGGTTTACATCATGAACGGTCATAAGGATGACGAAAATAATGTGTAAAAACTGGAAAATCAATGCAATGGAAACCATTTATTTCTAAGGAGGGAGTATTGATCCAGGTGGATATCGGTGGCCACCCACCTTTTTTGACTCACTCAAAACAATTTTCTCGCAATTTTGACAATTTACTAGTTTTAGCAGTTTTTAACTTCGAGGGCCATTTTGAGGGCCTACATGAAGGTTTTTCAGGATCGAGCTTCTCAATGATATCCAAAGTCATGATTGAGCCCCCAAAATGAGCTCTTCGATGATACCTTTCCAACGAGCTATCATAAACCTAAATCATAGATCGTATGCAAAAGTTACGACCCCGTGAAGTTGATGTACTAACTTACCCAAACGGGGCCCACATGACTTTTGGCGCTTCATCTCCTAGGGTTAGGTTTTTGGATGTCTAGTGTTTTTGGTATTCCTATTTATTGTAAAAATGCCTTCAGAGCCTCATTGTAATCATCTTCTTGCGAATGCGAGTAACCGACACATCTCTTCTCAGAGATAAGCTGCCACCATTCTAGCGAGTCTTTCATTCTGTATTTTTAGAGTCTCTATACATTTCTTTCAATAATAGAAAATGTGTATTACTGTATCTCTGTGTTTATGGTTGCATCTCTGATACATTTCTGTTATATTATTGGATATCCATGATATCTCTGTGCATTTATTTATTATATCTCCACTCTCATTTGATGATGAAAATAATCCGGATCAGTGGTATCAGAGGAGGCTGCTCTTGATCATTTTTCAGTGCATGTCCTTGACGAGGTCTGAGTATAGCAAGTTGGGTCTCGAGCTTGTATCTCTTAAACAAAATCGTTCTTTCACACCCAAGAAACCCTCCATGGCAGAAGAAAAGAAAAACGATGGAGCAGATGATCCTATAAATCTGTTGCTTGAGCAAACTCTCACGTGACAGAGGGACGAAATGATGGAGAATTTTTCCCACATCCTTCAACGCCTGTCGATAGCAACATGCACATATTCATCAAACAACCACTTTGGAAGCACCTTGCCTTTAAAGGTACAAGTTAATTTTGATATTCCTGTATTTGAAGGACATATAGATACAGAAGGCCTAGACAAATGGTTAAACCTGCTAGAAGGTTATTTCTCTATTCACAATTTTTTCGACAGAGAAAAGATCACCTTCGCACTCTTTAAATATCTCCCCCATGTCAAACATTGGTGGGAAACTTACTGGGAGTAGATTTCCACAGAGGATTCTGGAATATATGGGGCTGAGCCCACTTGCGATTTTTTTGTGGATACGGTAAAGGAACAGTATTACCCTGTTGGCAACTATGAGGATCAGTACATGAGATGGACCACACTGAGGCAAGAGAGGGGCCAAGAATTTTTGGAGTTCACCAATACCTTCCATACCTTGGGCACAAGGCTGGGTATCGAAGACTCCAAACGACATTTGGTTCTGAAATACCGTGGGCCTCTACACAGATACATCCAAACTGAAATGGATTTTCTAGACATCTCATCACTCGACGCTGCTTATTGATATGCTATTAAAATCAAGAAGAAATTTAAGCACCAGAACAAACGATAATTTGGGTTTGAAAATCCGTGACAACCAAAGTATGACAAAGACGACCCTAACAAAAAGTCTCCCAAAAACTAGTGCAAGGCACAGGAAAAGAAGGGTCATGGGAAGACAAAGAAAGATGCCAGAAAATGGTGTGATTTCCACAGAAGTCCCTAGCACAACACCGATGAATGTCGCTCAAAAAAGTAATTGGTGGCCGAGATCAAAGACAAGGAGCCAAAACCTGATTCATAATCTGATTATGAAAATACTGGTAAAAGACAGATCATCGACACAGACCCCATTGTTATTGTCGTGACCACAACAATTCAACCAGAAGAACCAACAGATCCTGAAGAGGGGGAGTGCCTTTTTCATTCACATATGTAGGTGAAGGGGATCCCGCTGCATTTTATTGTTGATAGTGGAAGCCAGGAGAACCTCATTCCAATAGAGGTCGTCAAACAGTTGGGATTATCGACAACACCACATCCCTAGCCATACAACATCGGGTGGCTTTGTCAAGGACAAGATCTTCGTGTCAGCCAGCAGTGTCGATTGTCATATGACATCCAACCCTTTAAGGATGAGGTATTATGTGATGTTTCCCCACTATATGTCTATGATATTCTCTTGGGGCAACCATATATGTGGAAGTGCCATGCTGTTTATGAGTCTCGACCCCACAATGTCATTGTTTCTTAGGGGGGTCATCTCTACAGAATACCAGAGGTAGGTTTGACTACTCTCCCACCTAAAAAGTGTCGCAAGGTATTATCTCATACTAAAAAATTTAGTTTCTTCACAATTTGTTGAAAACATGAACAAAAGGATACTACAACCACTACAGCCTTGCCCCATGCACCTTCTATCCAACAGAAGCAGGTTGACAAGGTTGCACAAAAGAGAAAATATTCCTTCTGAACATCGTCCTATCATGTAGTTTGACTTTTTGAATAGCCTTAGCCTCAACAAGTTCATGATAGACTTCCACAAACTGAGTAGTGCGATGCCTCAAGCAAGGAAAACAACTCACCAAGATGCAGATTCAGCAAACGCTTTTCCCTCTCCCTAGGGAACTGAATGCAATGGATACTATTGCTTCCTAAGGAGGGAGGATTTATCTAGGTGGATATTGGTGGCCACCCACCTTTTCCGACTTGCTCAAAATAATTTTTTGGCAATTTTGGCAATTTACTAGTTTTAGCAGTTTTTAACTTCCGGGGCCATTTTGAGGGCCTAAATGAAGGTTTTTTGGGATCGAGCTTATCAATGATATACAAAGGCATGATTGAGCTCAAAAACTGGATCTCCTCAATGATACCTTTCCAACGGGCTATCATACGCCTAAAACAGAGATCGTATGCAAACGTTACGACCCCGAGAAGTTGATGTACTAACTTACCCAAACGGGGCCCACATGACTTTTGGCGCTTCATCTCCTAGGGTTAGGTCTTTGGATGTCTAGTGTTTTTGGCATTTCTATTAATTGTAAAAATTTCTTCAGGGCCTCATTGTAATCATCTTCTTGTGAATGCGAGTAGTCGTCACATCTCTTCTCGGAGATAAGCTTCCACCATTCTAGTGAGTCTTTCACTCTGTATTTTTACAGTCTCTATACATTTATTTCATTAATAGAAAACATGTATTACTGTATCTCCGTGTTTATGGTTGCATCTCTGATACATTTATGTTATATTATTGGATATCCGCGATATCTCTGTGCATTTCTTTATTATATCTCCACTCTCATTTTGTGCCGAAAATAATCTGGATCAATGGTATCAGTGGAAGCTGCTCTTGATTTTTTTTAGTGCATGTCCCCGATGAGGTCTGAGTATAGAAAGTTGGGTCTTGAGCTTGTATCTCTTGAAGACAATCGCTATCGCATGCCCAAGAAACCCTCCATGGCGGAAGAAAAGAAAAATGACGGAGCAAACGATCCTATAAATCCGTTGCTTGAGCAAGCTCTCACGCGACAGAGGGACTAAATGATGGTAGCATTTTTACAAATCCTTCAACATCTGCCGATATAAACATGCACATCTTCATCAAACAACCACTTTGGAATCACCTCGTCTTTCAAGGTACAAGTTAATTTTGATATTCCTATATTTGAAGGACAGATAGATGCAGAAGCCCTAGACAAATGGTTAAACCTGCTAGAAGGTTATTTCTCTGTTCACAAATTTTCAGACATAGAAAATATCACCTTCGCAGTCCTTAAATCTCTCCCCCATGTCAAACATTGGTGGGAAACTTACTGGGAGAAGAGTTCCACAGAGGAGTCTGAAATATATGGGGCTGAGCCCACTTGGGATTTTTTTGTGGATGCGGTAAAGAAACAGTATTACCCTGTTGGAAACTATGAGGACCAATACATGAGATGGACCACACTGCAGAAAGAGAGGGGTGAAGTAGTTCCAGAGTTCACCAATACCTTCCATACCTTGCGCACCAAGATGGGTATTAAAGACTCTGAACAACATTTGGTTTTTAAATACCGTGGGGCTCTACACAGATACATCCAAACTGAAATGGATTTTCTGGACATCCCATCACTCGGTGCTGCTTATCGATATGCTGTTAAAATCGAGCAAAAATTTAAGCACCAAAACAAACGGGAGTTAGGGTCTGAAAATCCACAACAATCAAAGTATCACACATACGACCTTAACAAACAGTCTCCCGAAAACTAGTCCAAGCCACATGAAAAGAAGGGTCACAGGAAGACAAAGAAGGACACCGGAAAATGGTGCGATTTCCACAAAAGTCCATGGAATAACACTGATGAATGTCGCTCAAAAAAATATTTGGTGGCCGAGATCAAAGACAAGGAGATGAACCCTGATTCATAATTGGATTATGAAATTACTGGTAAAAGACAGATCATCGACACAGACCCCACTGCTATTTTTGCGAACGCAATAATTCAACCAGAAGAACCAATAGATCCTGAAGAGGGGGAGCACCTTTTTCATTCAAATATGTTGGTGAAGGAGACCTCGCTGCATTTTATTGTTGATAGAGGAAGCCAGAAGAACCTCATTTCAATAGAGGTCGTCAAATAGTTGGGATTGTCGATAACACCACACCCGTAGCCATACAACATCGGGTGGCTTCGCCAAGGATGAGATCTTCATTTGAGACATCGGTTTCAATTGTCACACGACATCCAACCCTTCAAGGATGAGGTATTATGTGATGTTTCCCCACTGGATGTCTGTGATGTTCTCTTGGGCCAACCATATATGTGGAAGCGCCATGCTGTTTATGAGTCTTGACCTCGCAGTGCCATTGTTTCTCTGGGGGGTCATCTCTATAGAATACAAGAGGTAGTTCTGACTACTTTCAGACCTAAAAAGTGCCGCAAGGTAGTATCTCATACTACAAAAATTTATCTTCTTCACAATTTGTTCAAAAGATGAACAAAAGGATACTACAAGCACTACAGCCATGCCCCAAGAACCTTCTATCCAACAGAAGTAGGTCAACAAGGTTGCAACAAAGAGAAACGATTCCTTTTGCACACTGTCTTGTCATGTTTCTCGACTCTTTGAAAAACCTCAGCCTCAATAAGTTCTTGACAGACTTCCACAAACTGAGCAACGTGACGTCTCCAGCAAGGAAAACAACTCACTAAGATGTAGATTCAACAAACGCTTTTCCCTCTCCCCCGGGAACTCAATGAAATGGAGACCATTGCTTCAAAAGGAGGGATGATTGATCCAGGCGGATATCAATGGCCACCCCCTTTTACCGGCTGGCTCAAAACAATGTTTTGGCAATTTTGATAATTTACTATTTTTAGCAGTTTTAACTTCTAGGGCCATTTTGTGGGCCTAAATGAATGTTTTTCAGGATCGAGCTTCTCAATGATAGCCAAAGGAATTATTGAACCCCCAAAATGAATCTCCTTGACAATACCTTCCCAACAGGCTATCATACACCTAAAACGAAGATCGTATGCAAAAGTTACAACCCCGAGAAGTTTATGTACTAACTTACCCAAACGGGGCCCACACGACTTTTGGCGCTTCATCTCCTAGAGTTAGGTTTTTCGATGTTTAGTGTTTTTGGCATTCCTATTTATTGTAAAAAGGCCTTCAGAGCCTCATTGTAATCATTTTCTTGCGAATGCGAGTAGCTGTCACATCTCTTTTCAGAGATAAGCTGCCACCATTCTAACGAGTCTTTCACTCTGTATTTTTATAGTCTCTGTACATTTATTTCATTAATAGAAAATGTGTATTACTATATCTCTGTGTTTATGGTTGCATCTCTGATACATTTCTATTATATTATTGGATATTCGTGATATCTCTGTGCATTTCTTTATTATATCTCCGCTCTCATTTCGTGCCGAAAATAATCAGGATCAGTGGTATCAGAGGAGGCTGCTCTTGATCGTTTTTTAGTGCATGTATCCGAAAAGGTCTGAGTATAGCAAGTTGGGTCTTGAGCTTGTCTTTCTTGAAAAAAATCTCTCTCACACACCCAAGAAACCCTCCATGGCTGAAGAAATGAAAAATGATGGAGCAGACGATCCTATAAATCTGTTGCTTGAGCAAGCTCTCACGCGATAGAGGGACATAATGATGGAGAATTCTTCCCACATCCTTCAATTCCTGCTGATAGAAACATCCACATATTCATCAAACAACCACTTTGTAAGCACCTCTCCTTTGAAGGTACAAGTTAATTTTGATATTCCTGTATTTGAAGGATAGATAAATGTAGAAGCTGTAGACAAATGGTTAAACCTTATAGAAGGTTATTTCTCTGTTCACAATTTTTTCGACAGAAAAAAGATCACCTTCACAGTTCTTAAATCTCTCCCCCATGTCAAACTTTGGTGGGAAACTTACTGGGAGAAGAGTTCCACAGAGGAGTCTTGAATATATGTTGCCGAGCCCACTTGAGATTTTTTTGTGGATGCGGTAAATGAATAGTATTACCCTGTTGGCAACTATGAGGACCAGTACATGATATGGACCACACTGCGGCAAGAGAGGGGCCAAGAAGTTCCAGAGTTCACCAATACCTTCCATACCTTGGCTACCAAGCTGGGTATCAAATACTCCGAACGACATTTGGTTCCGAAATACCGTGGGGCTCTACACAAATACATCCAAACTGAAATGGATTTTCTGGACATCTCATCACTCGGTGCTGCTTATCGATATGCTGTTAAAATTGAGAATAAATTTAATCACCATAACAAATGGGAGTTCGGGTCTGAAAATCCTCAACAACCAAAGTATGACAAAGACAACCCTAACAAACAATCTCCCGAAAACCAGTTCAAACCACAAGAAAAGAAGGGTCACGGGAAGACAAAGAAGGATATCGGAAAATGGTGCGATTTCCACAGAAGTACCTAGCACAACACCAATGAATGTCACTCAAAACAGTCATTGGTGGCCAAGATCAAAGACAAGGAGTCGAACCCTGATTGAGAATCTGATTTTGAAAATACTGGTAAAATATAGATCATTGATGCAAACCCCACTGCTATTGTCGCGACCAAAACAATTCAACCAGAAGAACCAACAGATCCTGAAGAGGGGGAGTGCCTTTTTCATTCATAGAAGTGGGTGAATAGGACCCCGCTACATTTTATTGTTGATAGCGGAAGCGAGAAGAACCTCATTTCAACATAGGTCATCAAAAAGTTGGGATTGTCGATAACACCACACCTACAACCATACAACATCCGGTGGTTTCGCCAAGGACGATATCTTCATGTCAGCCAACAATGTCGTTTTTCATATGACATCCAACCCTTCAAGGATGAGGTATTATGTGATGTTTCCCCACTGGATGTCTGTGATGTTCTCTTGGGCCAGCCATATATGTGGAAGCGCCATGTTATTTATGAGTCTCGACCCCGCAGTGTCATTTTTTCTCTAGGGGGTCATCTCTACAGAATACTAGAGGTAGTTATGACTACTGTCCCACCTAAAAAGTTCCGCAAGGTAGTATCTCATACTACAAAATTTAGTTTTTTCACAATTTGTTCAAAATATGAACAAAATGATACTGCAACCACTATAGCCTCGCCCCAAGCACCTTCTATCCAATAGAAGTAGGTCAACAAGTTTGCAAAAAAGAACAAAGATTCATTCTACACACTGTCCTCTCATGTAGCTTGATTTGTTGTAGACTCATCCTCAACAGGTTCGTAACAAACTTCCACAAACTGAGCAGTGCGATGTCTCCAGCAAGGCAAGCAACTCACCAAGATGCAAATTCAGCAAACGCTTTTTCCTCTCCCCCGGGAACTCAACGCAATGGAGACCATTGATATCTAAGGAGGGAGGATTGATCCAGGTGGATAACGGTGGCCACCCACCTTTTTCGACTGGCTCAAAACAATTTTCTGGCAATTTTGGCAATTTACTATTTTTAGCAGTTTTTATTTTCTGGGGCTATTTTGAGGGCCTAAATGAAGGTTTTTCAGGATCGAGCTTCATAATGAAATTCAAAGGAATGATTGAGCCCCAAAAATAAATATCCTCGACGATACCTTTCCAACGAGCTATCATACGCCTAAAATGGAGATCGTATGCAAAAGTTAAGACCCCGAGAAGTTGATGTACTAACTTACTCAAACGGGGCCCACATGAATTTTGGTGCTTCATCTCCCAGGGTTTGATTTTTGGATGTCTAGTGTTTTTGGAATTCCTGTTTATTGTAAAAAGGCTTTTAGAGCCTCATTGTAATCATATTTTTGTGAATGCGAGTAGTCGTCACATCTCTTCTTAGAGATAAGCTGCCACCATTCTAGCGAGTCTCACTCTGTATTTTTACAATCTATGTACATTTATTTCATTAATAGAAAACATGTATTACTGTATCTCTGTGTTTATGGTTGCATCTCTAATACATTTTTTTTATATTATTGGATATCTGCGATATCTCTGTGCATTTATTTATTATATCTCCACTCTCATTTCGTGCTGAAAATAATCCGGATCAGTGGTATTAGAGGAGGCTGCTCTTGAACGTTTTTCAGTGCATGTCCCCAACTAGGTCCGAGTATAGAAAGTTGGGTCTCAAGATTGTCTCTCTTGAAGACAATCGTTCTCACACACTCAAGAAACCCTCCATGGTAGAAGAGAAGAAAAATGATGGAACAAACGATCCTATAAATCTGTTTCTTGAGCAAGCTCTCACGCGACAGAGGGACGAAATGATGGAGAATTTTTCCCACATCCTTCAATGCCTGCCGATAGAAACATACACATCTTCATCAAACAACCACTTTGGAAGCACCTCACCTTCCAAGGTACAATTTAATTTTGATATTCCTATATTTGAAGGACAAATAGATGTAGAAGCCCTAGACAAATGGTTAAACCTGCTAGAAGGTTATTTCTCTTTTCACAATTTTTCCGACAGAGAAAAAATCTTCTTCGCACTCCTTAAAGTTCTCCCCCATGTCAAACATTGGTGGGAAACTGACTGGGAGAAGAGTTCCACAGAGGAGTATGGAATATATGGGGCCGAGCCCACTTGAGATTTTTTTGTGGATGCGGTAAAGGAACAATATTACCCTATTGGAAACTATGAGGACCAGTACATGAGATGGACCACACTGTGACAAGAGAGGGGCCAAGAATTTTTGGAGTTCACCAATACCTTCCATACCTTGTGCACCAAGATGGGTATCAAAGACTTCAAACGACATTTGGTTCTGAAATAATGTGGGGCTCTACACAGATACATCCAAGCTGAAATGGATTTTCTGGACATCTCATCACTCAGTGCTTTTTATCGATATGCTGTTAAAATTGAGCAGAAATTTAAGCACCAGAAAAAATGAGAGTTCAGGTCTGCAAATATGAAACAACCAAAGTATGACAAAGATGACCCTAAAAAATAGTCTCCCGAAAACCAGTCCAAGCCACAAGAAAAGAAGGGTCATAGGAAGACAAAGAAGGACACCGGAAAATAGTGCGATTTTCACTGAAGTCCCTAGCACAACACTGATGAATGTCGCTCAAAATAGTCATTGGTGGCGGAGATCAAAGACAAGGAGCCAAACCCTGATTCAAAATCTGATTATGAAAAGAATGGTAAAAGACAGATCATCGACACAGACCCCACTGCTATTGTTGCGAATGCAACAATTCAACCAGAAGAACCAACAGATCCTGAAGAGGGGGAGCACATTTTTCATTTATAGATGTGGGTGAAGGGTACCCCCCTACATTTTATTGTTGATAGCAGAAGCTAGAAGAAATTCATTTCAATAGAGGTTGTCAAACAGTTGGGATTGTCGACAACATTACACCCGCAACCATACAACATCGGGTGGCTTTGCCAAGGATGAGATATTCTTGTCAGCCGACAATGTCTATTGTCATATGCCATCCAACCCTTCAAGGATGATGTATTATGTGATGTTTCCCCACTGGATGTCTGTGATGTTCTCTTGGGCCAACCATATATGTGGAAGGGCCATGCTTTTTATGAGTCTCAACCCCACAGTGTCATTGTTTCTCTGGGGGTCATCTCTATAGAATACCAGAGGTAGTTCTGACTACTATCCCACCTAAAAAGTGTCGCAAGGTAGTATCGCATACTACAAAATTCAACTTCTTCATAATTTGTTCAAAAGATGAACAAAAACATACTGCAACCACTACAGCCTCGCCCCAAGCACCTTCTATCCAACAGAAGAAGGTCGACAAGTTTGAAAAAAAGTGCAAAGATTCCTTCTGCACATCATCCTCTCATGTAGCTCGACTTGTTGAACAACTTCAGCCTCAACATGTTCGTGACAGACTTCCACAAATTGAGCAAGACGACGTCTCCAGCAAGGAAAGAAACTCACCAAGATGCAGATTCAACAAATGCTTTTCCCTCTCCCCAGGAAACTCAACACAATGGATACCATTTCTTCCTAATGAGGGAGGATTGATCTAGGTGGATATCGGTGTCCACCCACCTTTTCTGACTAGCTCAAAAAAAATTTCTGGCAATTTTGGCAATTTACTATTTTTAACAGTTTTTAACTTCTGGGGCTATTTTGAGGGCCTTAATGAAGGTTTTTTGGGATTGAGTTTCTAAATTATATCCAAAGGCATGATTGAGCCCCCAAAATGAATCTTCTCGATGATACCTTTCCAATGGGTTATCATACGCCTAAAATGAAGATCATATGCAAAAGTTACGACACCGGGAAGTTGATGTACTAACTTACCCAAACGGGGCCCACATGACTTTTGGCGCTTCATCTTCTAGGGTTAGTTTTTTGGATGTCAACTGTTTTTGACATTCCTTTTTATTGTAAAAAGGATTTCAGAGCCTCATTGTAATCATATTCTTGCGAATGGGAGTATTGGTCACATCTCTTCTCAGAGATAAGTTGCCACCATTCTAGCGAGTCTTTCACTCTGTATTTTTACAGTCTCTGTACATTTCTTTCATTAATAGAAAACATGTATTACTGTATCTCTGTGTTTATGGTTTCATCTATGATACATTTATGTTATATTATTGGATATCCATGATATCTCTGTGCATTTATTTATTACATCTCCGCTCTCATTTCGTGCCGAAAATAATCCGGATCACAGCTAGTGGGGCCCCTCCGCTATCATTGCGTCAATCGAAAAACCGTTTGTTGGAGTATCTATGGCACTAGGGTTTTGGTCATTGAGGCATAGTATAATTTATGGAGAGGAGGTCGATTTTAAAGAACACCGTGTCATGTTTTTTTGGCTAGTTTAGTCACGTGGGCATTGGGAAAACTGACTTGTGAGAGCTTACAAAACTCCGTTATGTTGCTCGTTTTGGATTTTATGCCCCATGGACCAAGTTGGCCACATGTCCCTGAATGAATTGAGGATTGCGAGTTGTAACTCACGATAAAACTCAAACTGGGACTCAGATGTATGAATCGTCAGTTGCATTGGATCTGGAGCACCGGGTTTTAGCTAGTGGGGCCCCTACACTATCATTTTGTCGACGAAAAACCGTTTGTTGGAGTATCTCTGACACTAGGGTTTTTCTCAATGATTTTTACATATGTTTGAAAATTTAACAACTTGTAAGGGTAGACAAGGCAAGGAAAGTGAAGGCATGGAAAGGCAAGGAAAGTGAAGGCATGGCATGACAAGGCATGGCAAGTGAAGGCTTGGAAAAACATGGAATGTCATGACAAGGCATAAAAAGGCATGGAAAGAAAATGCATGGCAATGCAAGTGAAGGCAAGACAAGACAAGGCATGGCAAGTGAAGGCATGACATGACATGACATGACAAGGCATGGCATGGCATGACAAGGAAAGGCATGGCAAGGCAAGTGAAGGCATGGCATGGCAAGGCAAGGCAAGGCATTGCAAGGAAAATGAAGGCAAGGCAAGGCAAGGAAAGGAATGGAAAGGAAAGGTAATCCAAGGCAAGTGAGGACAAGACAAGGCAAGACAAGTGAAGGCAAGGCAAGGCATGGTAAGTGAAGGCATGTCATTGCTTCACTCTTGCTACTTTTCTACTATTTTATTTTCTCCTCTTGAGAATTTTTTGGCTTGTCTGAGGCTTCACGAGACTTACCCAAGGTAAAACAAATCACTATATCACTTGTCCTGCTGATATAGCTCCTTTGCGAGTGTGTTTTTGCATCTAGTTCATTTGTTTACTTGTGGCGGGGTCCAACAAAGCCCCAAAGGAAAAAATGTGTCATTGGTTTCTCTGTTCCACTATTGTAGCTTCGAAACTAGTGAATTTTGGCCTCCCATTTTTTCTTTAGTTTGTAGTGGATTTGGCAAAGCCCTTAAGGGAAAAACACATCACTTGCTTCTCTAGTTTTATTCCTCAACTACCCTGCAATTAGGCCGACTAGTTTACCTTTTAGGAGGTGTTCTTGTTTTATAAATTTGCATGTGACCCATGATGTCTCGATTCAATACACATTGTGTGGAAGCTTCTTGGACAAACCACAACTACTAGTATGTGCAATCGACATTATAACTAATTTATAATCATTGGGGAAGTTATTCAATGTATCAAATCCTATGTTTAACCTCTAGAATTCTCATTTCCTACGTAAATCATTTGTTTGCAAATGCATTAAAAGAACATGTATGAAGAGGTGATGAGTAAAGAAAATAAGATCTTATTGATGATGAATGCAATCTATATCTATGAATATTGTGATGGAAGAAGGATGGAACATTTTATTGGTTCTTGTTTTCCTGTATTTATTTCTTTATCTTTTCTATATAGTATTTTTATTGGAAACATCTCTTGTGTCACCCCTTGTGATTTTGGTCCCTTCCTTCCCTTGTTAATCTTAGAGTTTTACCTGGTTGCCCAGTTAGTATTATCCTACAAAATGGTGAAGCCAATAGTTTTTCGTAGATCTGTATAGTGCATAACAAATTTAGTTTGCCTTAGGATTTGCACATAATTGTGACAGGTTTTAGGCACACTAGTTTAGATTCCAAGAGGTTTTCTTGTTTTATAGATTGTGTTAGATGCTCATGCATGTTGTAGGCATGCATGTGCCATCTACAACATGCATGAGCCATCCTTAGGAATTGATTTATATTCAATGTTGCTTCTATTTGTGCATGGATGTTCTATTGTTAGATGAGGGGATAGATACCTAGGATAGTAGGGTTCATTACATGTGGATTGTATATTCTACAGGGGGGCGTAGGTCCCTAGGAGGTGCATGGATTCACATGTTGCAATCTTCTCAAGTTGGGCATGCACCATTTCTCATACATCTATCCATGTAGTCAGGTACACTACTTAAGGTGATTAGGGTTAGGGTTTGAAATTTCCAAATGTAGTTGTCCCTTGCAAGAATTAAGATACATTGTAACCTTAAGTATTCCTATTCTATAAAGGAGATGAAGGGTGCACCACTGTGTAGCTTAGCATAAATGATTTTTGAGCTATAATTATAACTTAGTATAACTATGTTAGCAAGGCAAGTGAAGGAATGACATGGAAAGGCATGGAAAGGCAAGTGAAGTCAAGGCAAGACAAGATAAGGCAAGTGAAGGCAAGAAAATCCAAGGCATGTGAAGGAAAGACAAGGCAAGGAAAGGAAAGACTAGTGAAGTCATGGAAAAACAAGGCATGACATGCAAAGGCATGGAAAAACAAGGCATGAAAAGGCAAGTGAAGGTGATGAAAAGAAAGGAATGGAAAGGAAAGGCAAGGCAAGGCATGCCAAGGAAAATGAAGGCATGGAAAGGCATGGCATGGCATGACAAGGCATGGGAAGTGATGAAATGGAAAGGCATGGCATGGTATGAAGAGTGAAGGAATCGCATGACAAGGCAAGGCCATGGCATGACATGACAAGGTAAGGCATGTCATGACATGACATGACAAGGCAAGGCATGGCATGGCATGACACGCCATGGCATGAAAAGGCAAGGAATGGCAAGGAAAGTGAAGGCATGGCATGGAAAGTGAAGGCAAGGAATGCTAATTGAAGGTAAGAAATGACATTCCAAGGCAAGTGAAGACAAGCCAAGGCAAGGCATGGCAAGTGAAGGAAAGAAATGGCAAGGCATGGCAAGTGAAGGAAAGGAATGGCAAGGCATGACAAGGCAAGTGAAGGAAAGGTAAGGCAAGGCAAGGCAAGACATAACAAGTGAAGGAAAATGAAGGCGAATGAAGGTGTGGAGCATGTTTCCCAAGTCATGATAAATAATGTTGCGATTGGAAAAATGTAGTATTCTAGATATAAAATAGCATGCAGAACATACAAATTTTAGCTAGAAATGGCAGAGAAGAAATGATATAATCAAAACAATGCCAGAATAATACCAGAATAATACCATAATAACACCAGAATAACACCAGAAAGAGCACTTTGATTACTGATATCAATGTTCACTTGTCTCTTCGAGGGGGAAACCTCCAGCAGAGAAAATCTCTATTACAATAATATCCAGGAGAAAAATTATCATACCATATACTCCTATTTATACTAAATTTGTCTATCCCAAAAGAATAATCTAGAGGAAGATCCTTTTAGAAGCGAAGCTTCTATTAGGTCTTCTTACATTTGATTTATTCTTCTTTATTGCTAGGCCTTATTAATATTGGCCTTTATTACATGGTAATATATTATTCTACCTACGTGAGGGGTTAGGCATATTAGGTCCCTAAAATGTCCCCCCCTTAAAAATATCCTTGTCCTCAAGGCTTGAGATGAGGAAATTGTTGCAAAATGGTAGCCGGTTCCCAGGTGGAATCTGCTGAAGTTGTATCTTTCCATTGGAATAACACTTCCTTGATGGTGCACTGACGCAGACGACGCTCACACTGGTCCAAAACTTCCTGTGGCTGTAACTAGATGGAGCCTTCGTCATCCAACTCAGGAAGGTTGGTTTGAGTTTGGCACTTAGTTCCAATCACCTTCTTTAAGAAGGAAACATGAAAAACAGGATGGAGCTTAGAATGATTGGGAAAAGATAATTGATAGGCCACCTGTCCCACATGCTTGAGAATGATATAAGGACAATAAAATTTTGGCGCCAATTTCTGACAATGATCAACCTTGAGGGAATGTTTCTTATAAGGTTGTAGTCGAAGAAACACATGGTCTCCTTCTGCAAATTGACTTTCAGAGCAACCTTGATCTTCTTGTTGTTTCATGTGATTTTGGGCCATGACCAAATTCTCTTTGAGGCTATGAAGAATAGCCTCTCTAACTGTAAGTGTTTGGTCAACTTCCTAGACCTTCGAGACACCTGGCAGGTATGAGATAACTAAAGGTGGATTTTGTCCATATACTTCTTCAAAAGGAGACATGTGGGTAGTTGTATGGTAAGAAGTTTTGTACCACCATTCAGCTAGTGGTAGCCATTGAGCTCACTAATTTTTCCTTTTCGATGAAAAACACCTCAAGTATGTTTCCAAACACTTGTTGACAAATTCAGTTTGACCATCCATCTGGGGATGATAAGTTGTGCTGAGATGCAATTGGGTGCCTTGTAGCTTGAACAATTCTTACCAAAAATTGTTGGTGAAAGTGGGGTCTCGATCAGAAACAATAGAATGAGGCATGCCATGAAGATTAAAGACCCGATCCATGAAAAGTTAAGCCACAATGTAGGCTGTAAATGGGTGTTGAAGAGAACATAAATGAGCATACTTGGAAAGATGATCAACTACCACCATGATGATTGATTTATTGCTCGATTTAGGTAATCTCACAATAAAATCCATAGAGATATCCCTCCAAATAGCAGGTGGAATTAGAAGTGGTTGTAGTGTTCCAAGAGATTTGACTGTTTCACCCTTGTTGTGTTGATAGACATCACATTCTGCCACAAAATTGCGAACATCCTGTTTCATACCATCCCAGAAAAAAGAACGTTTGACCTAGTCATAGGTTTTGGTAAACCCTGAGTGCCCAGCAGCGGGTGTAGCATGAAGCTCAAAAAGTACCTTGGATTTAAGTTGTGACTATTTACTTAAATACAAATGACCTTTGTATAAACTCTCATCATTATGCCAAGATTACCCTCGGGAAATTGGAGAATTGGCATGCAATTGTTGGATCAGATGCAAAATTTTGGGATCGTGTAGCCATTCATGGAAAAAAACTTGGAGAGAATATTTTACAATGAAGGAGAGGGAAAAAAGGGATCCTTCATATTCATATTTTCTTGAAAGTGCATTAACAACCACATTGTCTTTGCCTTTCTTATAAATGATCTCATAATCATATCCAGAGAGACTAGTCACCCATTTTTGTTGCTCCAGGGAGGAAGGGCGTTGTTCCATAAAATACTTGAGGCTTTGATTATCTTTATTAATTTGGAAGTGTTGCCCCAATAGATAAGGGTGCCAAAGTTCCACTACATGCATAATAGCCAACATTTCCTTTTCATATATTGATTTTCACAAATGTCACTCTAATAGTTGTTTGCTGGTAAAGGTCAAAGGTCGATCCTCTTGCATAAGGACTACTCCAATTCCTCGCCCGGAAGCATCACATTCTAGGACAAAGGTCTTTGTGAAATAAGGAAGGGCCAAGACCGGAGTGGTGCACATAGCCTCCTTCAAGGTTTGAAAGGCATGAGCATCTATGGGAGTCAAAGTGAAATATTTTTTTTTAAGGAGAGTAGTGAGAGGCATCGAAATCTTTCCATAATTATTAACAAACTTGCGATAATAGCCTGTTAAACCCAGAAATATACGCAATATTTTGAGAGCCTTTGGGTAAGGACAATCCTACATAGCTTCAATATTTTTAGGATCCACCCTGACACCTGCCTTGCCAACAAGATGACCCAAGTACTCGACATCCGAGGATCCAAAATCACATTTATATTGTTTGAGGAAAAGTTGGTGCCAAGAGAGTAGATGTAGAACTTGATCCACATGAGCTATATGGGTTGTCCAGGTTTGAGTATAGATGAGGATATCATCAAAGAAAACTAAGACAAAATTACAAAGAAAAGGACGAAAAACATGATTCACGAGGCTTTCAAAAGTGGAGGGAGAATTACACAAGCCAAAGGGCATGACCAAAAAATCATAGTGGACCCCATGAGTTTGAACTGCAATATTAGGAATGTCGGCCTCATTTATACGTATCTAGTGGTAGCCAGAACAAAGATCAAGTTTAGTAAAGGACTGGGCACCACTCAATTCATCCAAGAGGTCATCAATGACAGGAATGGGAACTTTGTCTTTAATGGTGAGTTTTTTTAGGGCAGGAAGTCACGACACATGTGCCAAGAACCTTATTTCTTAAGGACCATGACCACATGCGAAGAGTAGGGGATTGTAATAGGATGGATAACACCTCCGATGAGAAATTCTTGAACAATTTTCTCAATTTCATTTTTTTGGGAAAAGGGATGACGATAGGGACGAATATTGGGAGGAAGGCTGTCGGGGACAAGGGGAATGGAATGATCATGAACACCACAGGATGGAGGAAGTCCTTTGGGAGTGGAAAAAACAACTTGATGTTTGGAGAGGATGGATTGGATGTCCTGTGGCATGAAGGGTGTCTCAGTGGATTGAATGCCATGGAGTTGTGTAATAACGCCAGAATGACCTTTTTTGAGCATCTTTTCCATGCGATGGGAAGTGATGATATCTGGGGAACCAAAAATAATTCCTTGGAACTTATATTTTTGGCCCTCCTAGTGGAATTGTATGGTTAATTCCTTAAAATCCATGAGAATGGGACCCAAATTCCTTAGCCATTCTGCACCTAACACAATGTCACAACCACCCATGTCGATAGAAAACATATGAGATTTCATGTGGTACTGACCAATTTGGAGACACACATTTTCGCAACGTCCCCCACATTTCATGGACTCGCCATTGACAATCATGATTTGAAAATTATCGATGACACATATATAAAAATTAGTTTCTTGGGAAATGCGGCAATGAACAAAATTATGGGTGCCTCCACTATCAACAAGAATGATGACCTTCCAATGTTTAATGTAACCAATTAGCTTGAGGGTTTGGGGAGCAGAGAAGCCAGTGAGAGCATCAAGGAAATGCCCGGTTCGACTTTGGGAGGGTTGGAGGGTGGGGTCATGTTAGTGGGTTCAAGTGAGTCAGCCACAAAGGGAGCCTCAACATCGTCTTCTGAGTTATCCTCTGAGATGGCCATAAAAATATTTTGTTCCTTACACTTGTGCCCATGAATATATTTGTCATCAAAATTATAAAAAAGGCATTTGAATTGGTGTTCAACCATTTCTTCCCTGGTCAATTTATGGATCTTTAGTGGAGTAGAAGGAGGAGTGGGAGTGATTGGTTTAGTGAGAGGAATAAATTAGGGTTTTCGAGTTTGAGAAGAGACAACCTGTTGTTCTTCCTTATCTCTTTTAGTAGCTTCCACCCAACTCTAAGGTCGAGCCATGAGGAAATGGGCACAAATATCATCCTTTAGGCCACTGATAAAACATTCTCGGAAAAAAGCATCAGACATGCCCTATGTACGGAAAGCCAATCGCTCAAAAGCGGATATAAAGTCTTCCACCGTGCCAGATTGTTTCAACTTTGTAAAACAACCTAAATGGTTGGTGTCAGTGTCAAAACGTTCATAAATATCTACCACAAATTGTGTCCAAGCCACATACCCTTGGTGATAATTTTTTCTCCATTTCCACCATTGCCAACGTTCGTGATCTAGATGGAGAACACCATACCGGAGTTTGGACAACTCATTTGTAATGTCATACAAAGAGAAATAATGTTCCATTTGAGTTACCATCTAGTGGGATCTGAGCCATTGAATTTGGTCACATCCACACGCAAAAGGCATAGGTCACGCTGAAAGTGATGGGGCTGAAAATTCTGGGAATTAGAGGAAATTTCACCTTCAGATTGCAAAGGTGGGTCAGAGAAGGGAAAATCTGTAGGGATATGTAGCTTGGCACAAATCATCGTAGTGAAGGATGCAAGCTGGGTATTGAAGGATTCAAGCTGGGTAGCGAGGTCCTGTTTGATGGTTTCCATTTTGACGTCGATGGAGGAATGCATGTTTTTATTGATAGTGGAAACATTGGCACTAAGATGTCTCACTTCTTGTTGGGTCTCTGTGAAATTAGAGTACAAGGAATTGAAGCGAGCTTCCAAGTATTGGCTACGGGTGTGGGCTATGATGAAGAGGGAAAATGAAAAGGGATGTGTGGGACCACACAAAAAATGGGTTATGGGTGAAGTGTATCATGACGAGTAGGGCGACAAGTCGAATCCAATGGGGTAAGGCCCAAATAAGGGTGTTGGAAGGGGGTCGGGTCCACGATATTTTTTTTTGCTGAAAAATGATAGGTATGATTGTGATAAGGGCGAAGAGAGGAATCCAATGGGATATGTCTCAAATAATGGTGCCAACAGGATCCATAATTTTGTTTTTATCTATTACTCCTGCGGAGTTATACTCCGATCTGAAGAATACTATAGTGACGAAATGCCCAAATTATTATTATGAAGAAATGTGTAGTAATTTCGCAACCTGAATGAAGGAGGCACAATTGTGCAACAATAAATCTTGTCTATTTTGTTTTTGTTTCCGTTCCAAGGGTTAGGGTATTCAAGGGTTCTATAGACAAGGGTTTTCCCAGTGCTATAGCTCTCTAATATACGTGCGGGGTCCAACAATAGTACTCGACCCAATATCTCAGGGCATCGACTAAGGAGGCTAGACATTCCCTTAGCCATACTACTTGACTACCCAAGTACTAGAGAGTATCTTCCCGAGTGTTGTTCTCTATGGAACTATAACAGTCAGGCAACCGATCGGTTTATCCATGGAGGGCTTCAGGAGATTTAGGCCGATCCATATAGAGGTGTTGTCTGATGTGATACCACTCGAAGGGGTACTAACAAGGGTTACAAGGGTGTCCAACAGATGTGCGCTTAGGTACCACTTGTATTTCCTGCATGTATGACTCACTGACCGCCGATTTATGCACGTAACAAAAAATTTATGTAGCTTTAAGACGCCAAAATATGTCTCTACCATGAAAAAAATTTAACCCACAATTTTCTGTTGAGGAAGGTGCTTTGATACCACTTGTAGTATTCCAGATATAAAATAATATGCATAACATAAATATTTTAGCTAGAAATGACAGAGAAGCAATGATATAATCAAAACAATACTGGAATAACACCAAAAAGAGCACTTTGATTACTGATACCAATGTTCACTTTCCTCTTCGAGGGGGAAACCTCCAACAGAGCATATCTCTATCACAATAATATCCAAGAAAAAACTTGTTATACCCTCTACTCCTATTTATACTAAATATGTCTATCCCAAAAGAACAATCTAGAGGAAGACCCTTCTAGAAGTGAAAGCTTCTATTAGGTCTTCTTACATTTGACTTATTCTTCCTTATTTCTAGGCCTTACTAATATTGGCCTTTATTACATGGAAATATATTATTCTACCTACGTGAGGGGTTAGGGAGATTAGGTCCCTAACAAAAAATTCCAATGGAGAGACAATCCACATTAGTTTGGATTCCATTTGAATTCCATCACATTGATTTGATATGGATAAGTTCACCCTGGAGTTGGCCACTAAGGAGATTATATTTCTAGTGAATGTCCCCAAGGGGGGATTGACAATACATGTTAGATACCCGAGGTGGCTTGGCCTACACATAGAGCCAAAAAATATGCTTGACAATTTCATTGTTGTGATAGAGGGGGAAATTGGGTTGCATAATTCCTAGATACTTCAAGCGCTACTCAAGAGGAAGGATACCTAGAATAAAAAACCAAGAAAAAATGAACTTCTGAAGCTTAATGAAATAAATACACACTAAATGTAGCATAATTATACACTTATAGGGTTGAGAACACATACTCTAGAGTTTGTTAATCTTAGCATCAAGCATGAAGATATGGTTCAATTTTGGGAATCGTTGCTTTCAAATAATTTTGTTAAAAATGAAAGAACATCGGGTATTAGAGGACTCAAGGTTAGTAGGAGTTATTTTTTGACTTATATTTTGTTTTTTGATGATGTCCTTTTGTTCTATGATGGATTCTTGAGGGAAGCATCTAAATTAAGAGAGATTCTAAATTTGTATAATACAACCACTAGTAAGGAGATTGATATGTTCAAGTCTCTAATTTATTTCAATGTTATTGAGAAGGCTCAATAGAGGTTATTGCTTCAATAATTTCATTTTCCCTTGGTATGTAATTGGCTAGTGTGGAAAGTGGGTAATGGAGAGAGTGTAAGAATTGGGTAGACCCTTGGGTAGGCTATGGGAGCTCTTATTGGTTTCTAGATGACTTGATACAAAACTTGTAGGGAATTTACATTTATACACGAGATTGTGTGTTGGATCATGTGTCATAAAAATATGACATCAAAGGTAGATATTAGAAAAATTCTTGGGATTTGCAAGAGAGAGTGTAGAACAATGGCAATGTTATGTGGAAATTTATCTCGTATTCATGTAAGGATTATGGATGCAGTATATAGTTTGGTTTGGTCCAAGAATCCTATTCTAAGATAATAGATTGCAAATATAGGGTACAAAAATATGTTATGTAATGCAAAACAAGACAAAATCATGGTGGTGGAAGCCCCTTTGGAATATTAGAGATCCTACAAAGACATGTGTTTATATGTGGCTGGTGTTGAAAGACAAGGTACTTCTTTGTGATCATTTTTAAAGGAGAAGTAAGCAAGGGCCTGGCATGTGTTCACTTTGTAATACGGATGAAGAACTTATCACCCATATATTAGTGAAAAAAACCTATGTTAGAGAAGGTTTAAGGGAGAGAAGGCCCTATGAATGTTGGATGAGAATCCAACTTATCCAAATAGTAGGAAAATATAAATAAATTAAATGGAAGGGGAAAAGATCTGCTAGACAAACTATGTTTGTTACCAAGAGACACAAAACAAGGGTTAATATTTCCAAACTCCACAAATTGCAAGGAACATTCCACATTTCATAATATTCGAAGGAAATAAAGGGCAAGGATCCCCAAACGGGGATCCATTGACAAAAACTAGGGAAACAAAAAGGCAAGGGATCCTTCAATACTATTGATACCTCGTTCTCCATCCAGATTACAAAGTCGGTCCACTTTTTGTTTTGTGACATTTCTTTTTCAAAATGTGTAGGATGTCGACCATATTTGTCCTCCTGTCAAAACATGGCACATGGACTAGTTAAACTAATAAATTTGTAATCATTTAATCTTTTATAGGAAATACAAAAAATATCATTTCACATAATAAATATACTTACAAAGGTGTAGATCAAGGCCTGCAGACATTTTTGGCCATTGTGATGTGTGGCATAGAGTTTTGCAAGCTTAGCTTTTGATGCCTTGTCCTGAAACATACACTAAGTAAATTTAACTATGCACAAACAAAATATAAAAATCGTTTAAGAAATTTGATATAATATTATGAGCAAATTCAAATACCTGGGTACTCTCCTCACAGGACTTCCTCCGTGCATATGACTTCTCATATGTTTTTACAAGTTCTTTCCATACTTTTAAACTAACATCAATTGAACTTTTTTTGATCCTTTGCTCAGGCATGATTTTTTTTATCTTCTTTGTTTGGTTGCACCTGAATCTCTAGCAATTTTGAGACATTTGTCTTTTCACCTTTTTTACTAACCAACCTATGCCAAATTCAGACTCCATGTCGTGAATTACAACTTTCTCCGGGTGCATTGGTATTTTTGAAAATAGTAAATGGAGATGGTATTCGAACCGTTGAAGACATGATTCATTCAACCTGTTCACGAAAACCTTATTAACATTTGACATTCATATTTCTCTTGAAACCATGTCGTATTCTATCTTTGTATCATAGTTCCCAATGCAAGATCCAAAACATGACGTGGTGGAAGAAGTTTGGGTCCTAGGAGTGGTTTTGGAATTGGAGGTTTCCACTCTCTGTTCCAAATTATTAGAGGTTATCGTCAATGATTTCCTCCTTGATCTTCTGGTCGATCCATGAGTGGTTGGGGAATCAATTGATTCTCTTTGATAGGGTTAATTTGCTTGCAATGCTTTAGGGGTGTTAGCGGATCATTTTTCTATGTATCTTGCAAGCGTTTTCAAGTCTACACCGTAATTTTTTTTAAAGACCTCCATCCCCAATATTGAATCCAAGACCCCTTTCTCCTGGTCAGTCTCATGTCCCTAGATATATACAATATTTTTTTTTGTTTTAAATTTTTCAATAAAAGAAAAAAAAATAAAATAAAAAATTGGGACAATTAGAAATCTATAAATTGACAATGAATTACCTCATTGTGGCTAGAATCTGCTTCTTTCCCTCTGCTTGATATTTTAAGAGAGCTAGCGCAAATCCCTTCTGTGTCATGATTTGGGTTATTCGGCTTGGTCACAATTTTTAAAGGTGCTTATTTCTTCTCCCTTCTTCCTCGTTTTTTTTCTCCTCTTATAACAAGGATAACCAAACGTCAAACTCAACTTTATATTACATAATAAGGAGGGGGGGGATTTTAGTCTTGAGTTCACACCTCCTCCTACTTGTAGCCAAATCCATCCTATGAGTTGCGTGCATGAGAAGGTAGAGTGTGTATTGAGAACTCAAAATATTTTCTTTGTCTTAGATTCTCAATTTGGAAAGCTTAATAAGAGCCAAGTTTGAGCCAATTTGCTAGTGAAAGATGTTCAATCTAGGCATAGTTTTATGGCATGATCTATAGAGAAAAAAAACTATGGATACCACTCAACCATCAAGTTCAAAGAGTGTTGGAAAAGTGGTAACCTACAACTAATAAAATAATCATTAGTTGCCTTCATTTTGTGTGTGTGCTGCTTGAAAAATGGTATAGATTGGGGTTTCATGAGCATGCTTTTAAACCTTGCCAAGTTTCTTCATTCCTCATGATCCAATTTGTAGTTCCTCCTACATGTGAGTTTGCCTTCATTTTTCCCTTAATCCTCATCATTCCATGCCTTACCTTTCCATGCCTTCACTTTCCATGCTATGTATAACATAACAAGTCGTTAAATTGTCAAACATATGTAATAAGCATCGAGAAAAACCCTAGTGCCAAAGATACTCCAACAAACAATTTTTTGGTCGACAGAATGATAACGTAGGGGCCCCACTAGGTGAAACCCGATGTTCTGGATCTAATGACATTGATGGTTTGTGCATCCTAGTCCTGATTTGAGTTTTATTGTGATTTTCAACTCGCCTCCTCAAGCCATTCAAGGGCATGTGGCCAATTTGGTTTGGGGGCATAAAATCCAAACCGAGAAACATAAAGAAATTCCACAAGCTCTTGCAAGTCTGTTTTGCCAAGTCCCACACGACTACACTAGCCAAAAATCCCCAACACAATGTTCTTGAAAATCGACCTCCTCTTCAGAAATTGCACTATGCCCCATTGACCAAAACTTTGGTGTCAAAGATACTCCAAAAAATGGTTTTTCGATCGTCGAAATGATAGTGTAGGGGCCCCACTAGCTGAAACCTAGTGCTCTGGATTGAATGAAACTAATGGTTCATGCATCTGAGTCTTGGTTTGAGTTTTATCGCGAGTTGCGACTCACCTCCTCAAGACATTCAGGGACATGTGACCAATTTTGTCCGGGAGTATAAAATACAAACCGAGCAGCATAACGAAGTTCTGTAAGCTCTTGCATATTTTTTTGGCCAAGTACCATATGACTACACTAGCCAAAAACACCCGACACAATGTTCTTGAAAATCGACCTCCTCTTTAGAAATTTCACTATGCCTTATTGACCAAAATCATAGTGACGAAGGTACTCCAACAAATGGTTTCTCGGTCGAAAAATGATAGTGTAGGGACCCCACTAGTTGAAACCTGGTGCTTCAGATCCAATGCACTAACGGTTCATCCAACTGAGTCTCGGTTTGAGTTTTATCGCGATTTGCAACATGCCTCCTCAAGCCATTCAAGGACATGTGTCCAATTTGGTCTAGGGGCATAAAATCTAAACTGAGCAGCATAACAAAGTTCTAGAAGCTCCTCCAAGTCTGTTTTGCCAAGGCCCACGCGACTACACTAGCCAAAAATGTCTAACACAGTGTTCTTGAAAATCAACCTCCTCTTCAGAAATTGCACTATGCCTCTTTGACCAAAACCCTAGTGCCATATATACTCCAACAAATGGTTTTGTATTCGACGAAATGATAGCGAAGGGGCCCCACTAGCTGAAACCCGGTGCTTAAGATCCAATGCAACTGACGGTTCGTCCATCCGAGTCCTAGTTTGAGTTTTATCGTGAGTTGCAGGCCTCCTCTTCAATCCATTGAAGGACATGTGGACAATTTTGTTCGGGGGCATAAAATCCAAACCAAGCAGCATAACAGAGTTTTGTAAGCTCCTGTAAGTCTGATTGGACAAGGCCCATGTGATTACACTAGAAAAAAACACCCGACATAATGTTATTTAAAATGGACCTCCTCTTCATAAATTGCATTATGCCTCATTGACCAAAATCCTAGTGCCGAAGATACTCCAACAAATGGTTTTTCAATCGCCGAAATGATAGTGTAGGGGCCCCACTGGCTGAAACCTAATTCTCCAAATCCAATGCAGCGGGCGGTTCTTCCAATCGAGTCCTGGTTTGAGTTTTATCACGAGTTGCAACTCTCCTCCTGAAGCCATTCAGGGACATGTGGTCAATTTGTTCCGGGGGCATAAATCCAAACCGAGAAGCATAATGGAGTTCTGTAAGCTTCTGCAAGTTTGTTTGGCTGAGTCCCACACGACTACACTAGCCAAAAAATCCCAACACAATGTTCTTGAAAATTGACCTCCTCTTTAGAAATTGCACTATGCCTCTTTGACCAAAATCCTTGTTCCATAGATATTCCAAAAAACGGTTTTGCATTTGAAGGAATGATATCGGAGGGGCCCCACTAGCTGAAACCTGATGCTTCATATCCAATGCAACTGACGGTTCATCCATCCGAGTCTTTGTTTGAGTTTTATCGTGAGTTTCAAATCGCCTCCTCAATCCATTCAGGGACGTGGTCAATTTGGTCCAGGGGCATAAAATCAAAACCGAGCAGTATGACAAAGTTTCGTAAGCTCTCACAAATCTGTTTGGCCAAGGCCCACGTGACTACACTAGAAAAAAAACACTCGACAAAGTTTTCTTGAGAATCGACCTCCTCCTCAGAAATTACATTATGCCTCATTGACAAAAACCCTAGTGCCAGATATACTCCAATAAACGATTTTCTGGTCAATGAAAAGATAACATAGGGGTCCGAATTGCTGAAACCCGATGCTCCTGATCGAATGCAACTGAGGGTTCATGCATATGAGTCTTGGTTTGAGTTTTATCATGAGTTTCAACTCGCCTCCTCAAGCCATTAAGGGACATGTGACCAATTTAGTCAAATCCACTGATAAAACTCTGATGAAAATCATGAAGCATATTATTGGTGACAATACTTGTGAGTGGAAATTACAACTAATACATGCCTTTTGGGATGATCGGACAACGACCAAAACTAGTACTAGTGAAATGCATTCAATTAGTTTATGGATAGAGGCAATTATACCTACTGAGTTGGAGATTACAACCTATTGATTATTGTTCCTTTGGGGCTTTGTTGGACCCCGCCATAAGTAAAAAAATGAACTATAGGAAAAAACACACTTGTGAGGGAGCTATATCAATAGAATAATTGAGCTAGTGATGTGTTTCACCTTGGGGAAGTCTTGTGAAGCCTCAAACAAGCCAAAAAATGCTCGAGAGGTGAAATTACAATAGTAGAAAAGTAGCAAGAGTAAAGAAATAAGGGAACGAGTGCATCTTGCTTGGATGGATGTTTTTTGACTTGTTAATGCAAATTTTTTTGGTGCAACCTTTTTTCGGTGCAAAAACACATTATTTTTTGGTGCAACTGATGGATCGTCCATCCGAGTCCTGATTTGAGTTTTATGGCGAGTTGCAACTTGCCTCCTCAATCCATTCAAGGACATGTGGCCAATTTGGTCCGGAGGCATAAAATCCAAACCAAGAAACATACCAAAGTTATGTAAACTCCCACAACTCTATTTGGCCAAGGCCCATGCGACTACACTACCCACAAACATCCGACACAATGTTCTTGAAAATCGGCCTCCTCTTCAAAAATGGCACCATGCCTCATTGAGAAAAACCCTAGTGCCGAAGATACTCTAACAAACGTTTTTACGATCAACAAAATGATAGTCGAGGAGCCCCACTAGTTGAAACCCGATGCTTCATATTCAATGCAATCGACGATTCATCTATCTGAGTCCCGATTTGAGTTTTATTGTGAGTTGCAACTCTCTTCCTCAATCCATTTAGCGACATGTGGCCAATTTGGTCTGGGGGCATAAAATCCAAATTGAGCAGCATAACGAAGTTCTGTAAGCTTCCACAAGTCTGTTTGGCCAAGGCCCACGTGACTACACTACCCAAAAACACCTGACACATTGTTCTTGAAAATCGACCTCTTCTTTAGAAATTGCACTATGCCTCATTAAGAAAAACCCTAGTGTCGAAGATACTCCAACAAACAGTTTTTCGGTTGACAGAATGGTAGTAGAGGGGCCCCACTAGTTGAAACCCATTGCTCCGAATCTAATTCAACTGACGATTTGTCCATCCGAGTCCCGGTTTGAGTTTTATCACGAGTTGTAACTTGCCTCTTCAAGCCATTCGGGGACATGTGACCAATTTGGTCTAGGGGTGTAAAATCCAAACCGAGAAGCATAAAAGAGTTCCATAATCTTGCACAAGTCAGTTTGGCCAATGCCCACATGACTACACTACCCAAAAGTTCCCAATACGATATTATTGAAAATCTACCTCCTCTTTAGAACTTGCACTATGCCTCATTGAGAAAAACACTAGTGCTGAAGATACTCCAACAAACGGTTTTTCGATTGACAGAATGATAGCATAGGGGCCTCACTAGTTGAAACCCAGTGCTCCGTATCAAATGAAACCAACGGTGCATCCATCCGAGTCTCGGTTTGAGTTTTATCGCGAGTTGAAACTCGCCTCCTCAAGCCATTTAGGGACATGTGGCCAATTTTGTAAAGGGGCATAAAATCCTAACCGAGTAGCGTAACAGAGTTCCATAAGCTCCCACGTGTCTGTTTGGCCAAGTCCCACATGACTACACTATCGAAAACATTTTGACGCAATGTTCTTGAAAAAAAACCTCCTCTTTAGAAATTGCACTATGCCTCATTGAGAAAAACCCTAGTGCATTAGATACTTCGACAAACGATTTTTTGATTGATGAAATGATAGCGGAGGGAACTCACTAGCTGAAACTTGGTGCTCCAGATCCAATGCAACTAAGGATTCTCCCATCCAAGTCTCGGTTTGAATTTTATCACGAGTTTCAACTCGCCTCCTCAAGCCATTCAAGGACATGTAGCCAATTTGGTCCAGGGGAATAAAATCCAAACCAAGCAGCATAATGGAGTTCTATAAGCTCTCACAAATCTATTTTTCCAAGACCCACACAACTACATTACCCACAAACACACAACACAACTTTCTTGAAAATCGACCCCCTCTTCAAAACTTGCACTATGCCTCATTGAGAAAAATACTAGTGCCGAAGATACTCCAACAAACATTTTTTCGTTCGATGGAATGATAGCATAGGGGCCCCACTAGCTGAAACTCAGTTCTATAGATTCAATGCAACCAATGGTTTGCCCATCCAAGTCCTGGTTTGATTTTTATCATGAGTTGCAACTCAACTCCTGAATCCATTCAGGGACATGTTGGTATGGAAATGCAAGGAAAGGAAAGGAAATGAAAAGCAAGGAAAGGCAAGGAAACCAAAGGCAAGACATGACAAGGCTGAGCATGGCATGACATTGCAAGGCAAGGCAAGGTCTAACTCTAGGTGTAGGTGTAGGTGTAGGTGTAGGTATATGTAAATCCTATTAATTATGATAATCCATGTTTGACAACTATGAAGATACCTTAGATATATGAATAAAGAGAGATTATGTTATGACATAGAAATTCTAATGAAAGTATTTTTATCTTAAGATATATGGAATAACAAGTTGTAGAATTACATGCTTAATGAATCATTTGATTATAATTTTTATGTATTAAAATTGTTCATTTAGTACAAGCAATATTTACGTATTAAACTTGTTCATTTAGGCAAGGCATGAAATTGCAAGACATGGTATGGAAATTCATGGCATGGAAAGACATACCATATCATACCATACCATGGCATGGCAAGGAAAGGAATACCATACCATACCATACCATACCATGCCAAATTTACCAGACCATACCCTACCATGGCGAGACAAGGCATTCCATACCAAACCATGCCAAGGATACCATAACATACATACCATACCAAGGCAAGGCAAGGCATACCATCCCATAACATGACATGGTAAGGCAAGGAAATGCAAGGCATTTAATGACAAGGCATGCAAAGGCAAGTCATGTCATGGAGTGGCATGGAAAGGAAAGGAAATCCAAGGCATGGCATGGCATGACAAGTCATGGTATGGAAAGACAAGGCATGACAAGTTAATGCAAGGCATGGTATGGAAAGGAATGGCATGGAAAGGCATACCATACCATACCATAGCATGGCAAGGCAATGCAAGGCAAGGCAAGGCATACCATACCATACCATACCATACCATACAATAGCATGGCAAGGCAAGGCATACCATACCATACCATACTATAACATGACAAGGCAAGGCATACCATACCATACCATGCCAAGGATACCATACCATGGCATGCCAAGACAAGGCATACCATACCATACCATGCCATGCCAAGGCAAGGAAATGCATGACATGGAAAGGAAATACAAAGCATGGCATGGGAAGACATGGCATGGAAACACATGGTATGGAAAGGCATGCAATGGAAATACAATGCATGGTATGACAATTAGGCATGGTATGGAAAGACATGGTATGGCATGGCAAGGAAAGGCATGGTATGGAAAGGCATGGTATGGGAAGACAAGGCATGGAAAGCGAATGCAAATCATGGTATGGAAAGGAATGGCATGGAAATACATACCATATCATACCATACCATAACATGGAAAGGCAAGGGAAACCATACCATACCATACCATGGCATGGCAAGGCAAGGCATACCATACCATACCATGCCAAGGATACCATACCATAGCATGGAAAGGAAAGGCATACCATTCCATACCATACCATACGATACCATGGCACGAAAAGGCATATCATGCCATGCCAATGTTACCATAGCATACCATACCATACCAAGCCAAGGCATACCATACCATACCATACCATACCAAGGCAAGGCAAGGAAAGACATACCATACCATGGCATAGCAGGGCAAGGTAAGGCATGCAAAGGCAAGGCATGGCATGGAAAGGAAATGTAAGGAAATGCATGACATGGCATGGTAGGGAAGAGAAAGGCATGGCATGACAAGGCATGGTATGGAAAGGCATTGCATGTAAATACAATGCATGGAAAGGAAATGACTGGCATGGTAAGGAAATATGGCATGGAAAGGCATGGTATGGCATGGCAAGGAAAGTAATGTCAAGACATGGGATATAAATGCATGGTATGGAAAGACAAGGCATGGGAATGAATGCAAGGAATGGTATGAAAATGCATGGAATGGAAAGGGATACCATACCATAGAAAGGCATGACATGGCATGGCAAGGAAGGCATGTCAAGTCCAGGCATGCAAAGGAAAGACATGAAAAGAAAAGGCAATGCATTGCATGGCATGGCAAGGCAATGCAATACATGCAAAGGAAAGACATGAAATAGCATGGCATGACAAGGCAAGGCACAACAAGAAAATGCATGGAAAGGAAAGACATGGCATGGAAAGGCAAGGAAAGGCAATGCATTACATGGCAAGGCAAGACAATGCAAGGCATGACATGGCAAGGTATGGCAAGGCAAGGCAAGGCTTGGAATGGAAAGGCATGGCAAGGCAAGGCAAGGCATGGCAAGGAAATGTAAGGCATGGCATGGCATATCAAGGCAAGACATGACAAGGAAAGGCATGGCAACACGAGACTTACCCTAAATTTCCAACCTTGTGAGCTTGACATCTAGGGTTTAATTGTCATCTTTCTCCCTTGGAATACACCTTGACACCTTTTATTACATTTATGTTAGAATTTTCATCCCTTTAGGGATTGATGTCTTGAATATTCTAGGGCTGTTATGTGCCATGGAAAGGATGTCTTGAATATTCTTGGGCTAATACCTCCTCGGGGCATAAAAACCTAACAGAGCAACATTTTTGAGTTCCGTGAGATGTTGCAAGCTTGTTTAGGAATGGACTAGGTGACCACTTTGTCCATCCGCTCCCGAGCCAAGGTTTCATAAACATGCATATTATTTCTTTGGAAGGATTGACATTTGGATGTGGTCTAGTTGAAAAAGTATCGAGAGCATCTTCATAATTACCTATAGACTAGTTAATTCTAAAAGGACATTTGAAGCATATTACTGTGCCAAAATGTCCTAGAAAAATATTCATTTGTGAAATATAAGAGAAGAATTTATATAAACTAGTTAACTCTCAAAGGATATTCGAGGCAAACATAATCAATATAGCACAAAATGGAGAGGGTTGACACTTACAGTTATGTAATCGAATTTACAGTTGATAGTTAAAATGTATAACATATTTTTTTATGATCTTTACTAATGTTTATTGGAATTGTTGCATGTTTGACATCATTGGAATGACATTTTATCTGTAACTTATTTAAAATTTTATGATGGTATGTGCACTTTGATATGATGTAATATGATTATGGTTTCATTTCATATATTGTAATATTAGATATATAACACAAAAATTAATTATTGCAAGAAATAAATAATATCTTTTAATTTTGAATGTATTTTTTTGTAGAACATGTTAAATTTGGCAGCATCGAAAATCATTCTCCAATGAGAGGCCATGTGGGCCACTGTGAGGATAGCTAGGGAGATTCAGAGAATCAACCAATCTTGTGAGGTATTGACTAAATCCAGGGGGAATGTACAACCTCTGTGATTCAAACCAAAAGTCAGGACGAACAAGAAGCTATATGATCTTGTGAGTCTAGCCAAGGTGATGTAGGAGCATCTCTCCACGTCAATTAGTTAGCCAGCCAGCCCACGTCAGCGCACACATTCAAAAATGAGGAGAGGCACCAGCCCTCTCACATTTTAAAATTTGAATTGAAGCGCATTGTAAGGCCATTGATCCATGAAGCCATGCCTTTGCACATGCATAGCTATAGGTATCCTTAATGGTTTGTAAGGCTGAGATCTAGCTCCGATTCAGACTAGACAACCATTTAATTATGCAATTAATGTAATTAATTGAGAGTAGGTGAGTTAGGAGGGAAGAGCTCAAAGATCCCCCTCAGGAAAAACATCAGAAAGTAGTGTATTTGTTTAGAGAGGAGTGTAAGCATAGATAGAGAGAAGGAGCCGAGACCTTGTTACAGGCCGTGCTCAGAACACCTTTGTAAAGGAGGCATTGATTAATATAAACAACCAACAATTTTTCCTGCATGTCTTTGATGTTGTGTGAATGCTTCCATGTGTTCATTTATATGCTATGAATGTATGCTGTGAGTATGTGTTTGAAGGAGTTGTTTGATTTCAGGTTTAGAGGTCTTTGAGGCTTCACACTAGGAGGGTGTGACAGAACACTACAGGTTATGTAAGCCGTGCATAGGGATGCATTTCTGAATTCTGCAGATTCAGGAAAAGATGTGCCAAGAGGGCACACAGCTGAAGTCATTAGCTCAAGTGAAGACTTCAAGGTTACTAAATACCTTGGAGGCAAGACTATGTGGAGGAAGACACAAAAAGAAGATATAAGCTCTGAGGAGTTCTGTAGATCTCTGTCGGGAGGGGATTGAGCATATGAACTGGTTGCATTAAGGGAAGAACTTTGCTGTGAGTTTGGATAGAAGTTAGAATCATTGAGGATTATAGACACTCTACCAGGAGGGAATTGAGTAGGTTCCAGAGCGCACAGGAAGAAATCTTTGAGGTCTGAATTTGGAGAAGAATCCAAGAAAGGATCTTCAAAGGTTGCTGAACACCCTGCAGACTCAACAATAAGGTTGCTTGAGAAAAGGAGTGGCATGAGGCATCAGATTCTCCATCTGAAGGAGAAAGAAAAAGGACTGAGTTCCTTAGAAGGTCTGGGAAATTGAAAAATCTCATAAGAGATAGCACCTTCACGTTTGCAGAGACTCTGCAGAGGCACATAAGTCAGATAATCCCTTAAGGATTCGAAAGGATAAAGCTTAGGAGAGAAAGCGTCTTCGAATACGCAGTCGAGACCACTTGAAGGGTCATAGAGTTCGCAGAAAAGAAGAAAAGGTAGAGGCCTTTTGCATTTGGAAAATATTCAAAGTTCAGGAAGAACGCGCATGATCAGAGGGAGCACAACTGCCATCGGATCAGCTAATGAGGAAGATCTGGACCGTAGAAAATTTCACGTCCAAGGAGCAACGTAGGAGGCGCGCACAACAGGAACAGTTGTGAGCCATCAGAACTCACACAGATTGTCGATAGTCGTCAGATCTGGGAGAAGCTGCACGAGGTTTAATCCTTGCATGCAGAGCGAAGAACCCGAAAATTCCCAAAATAGGCAGAGACTTCAGGATTTAGGAGTTCAGGAGTTCGGAGGTCCTGATGATGAGAGATCGGGGCACTTCATAGTGAAAGTCCCGAAAGAGATTTGAGCCGTCCATCTGGAGGACACGTTTCGTGAGATCAACCATTTCGAGGATTCGGACATCGAAAAAAGTAGAGAAGAGTCTTTCAACTTCGCGAGTGGCGAAGTCTAGAAGGCATTCAGAAGAGCAGTGTCAGGTCGCAAGGTAGAGACCAAGTATTTGGCATACCGGGTACCGAGAAATTGGAGATCCTGTGTACATAGGATTCAGGTTCTGTGCAGAGGAAAAACTCTGAAACGATCAGGGTCGTCGATTCAAAGGGCATATCGTGACTGTTGATTTTGGCCAGGGGTTGAATAGAGCCATACCGTCACTTCAACATTTTGGGTACTGGAAGTGTGGGAGAGCAGGGCCAGAGGAGAACCCTTGCAACAGAAGAACCTGAAGCGCGAAAGTCTGAAAGGATTTGCGGGAGGTGTCATTTCGACGTATTAGAGTTTGGAACTTCGGGAGTTTCGAAGACAAGGGTTTAGAGGTTTTCGGGGATTGAAACTCCGAAAGCACGAAAGGCGAAGAATCGGGGGAGCAACATTTTGGGATACCAGGATTCGACATTTCGAGGATCCTGTGAACAAGAGGTTGAATCATTTCGGCAACGGAAAGCCCGAAATCGCGAAGGGGGAATAGGAAGCTGGGACATAGAGTTGTATCAGCTTTTCGGGAGTCGGGTTTTCAGGAGTCCAGAGGACAGGAGGCCGGGGCTACGTGCTGGTAAAACCCGAAAGGAATTAGGACTGCGGTCATATGGTAAGTGGTCACATGGACCAAGGCCTAGCCCAGGGGGCTAACTGATGTTAAGGGTGCTTTGGAAATTTAAAATTTCGGAGGTCGGAAGGACAAAGGGTCAAGAACTCTTGACATCAGGATGGAGATAGTTCCAAAACCCAAAATATCCTGTCAGGGGAGAAAAAGTCACATATGTGTACAAAGGTCGTGGCAGAAACAACAAGGACCTGTGGATCAATTCGAAATTTGAGATTCCTCAAGGGAATTGAAAGAGCTACTTCGGATCGGGGAGTGAATGAATGATCCTTAGACCGGGAGGTCACGTAGAACCTACTGAGGCAGGGGGTACTGCGTCATTTTTTGGTATCAGAGCTAGAACTTTGTTTGTATATTTCAGACAGGGAGAAGGAAAGGTAGAAGACAGAGTGCTGGGAGCTCTGTAATGACTGTTGCGATGTGACATCAGGGGGTTTTCCAGGATAGCCAACAATAGGATGGATACTGAAGGTCATACTCGTGGTGGAAATAAGAACCACCAGTAGCAGGGAATCGCTACAAGGAATGATGAACTCGTCGAGATCAGAGTGAGGATGAATGAGCTTGCACTGCGGGTGCAGTAGGAAGCCAAATCGAGATGGGTATATGAATGGCCCATGAGGATGAAGCCAAAATGGCCAGTCAAAGAATTGATGGCTAAAAGACAGCAGGGGCTTTTGAAAACATGGTTGAGGTATGCTGAAAACCTCAACAGACCAGAGGAGATGGGATCAACTAAAGATCTCAAGGACTTCCAGGAAGGCAGCCCATAAATTCCCAATTGTGAGGAGGGAAAATAGTTGAGATTACTGCGGGATCTCACAGAACGTCATGAGGATAGCTGGGGAATTTCATGTTGCGAGGAGGGAAATAAGTCGAGGTCACTACGGGATCTCGTAGGCTGCCAAAACAGTAGCAGAAAATTTCCAATTTTCTAGGAGGGCATGGAGACAGAGGTGAGGCTATGCGAGAGTCTCATTGACTCGGAGGTGAATTCATATTGGCGAGGGATGCTGATAGGTGTAGATTCATATGTTTTTTCCGATCGTGTGAATGAAGATGATGACAAGTTAAAAACTTGCACCACCCAAGAGGAGAATCAGAGGGATCTTCTGATGATTGGGGGAATTGGAATATTCCTGCCACATGGCCCAGTTGAGGCAGAGATCTATGTTGCTGGTGATGCAGCAACAACAAGAGAAGGACAACCAGTTGTGACTGTCAAAGGAGCATTGGAGCAGACGTTGGAAGTTGGCCAAACAGAAGAGGAGAATGAGCATTTCGAGGAATGAATCAATAGTTTCAGCTAGGGAGATGAGAAGACTACAACAACAGAGCTGACAACAGAGGAGCAAATAGGTAGATTTCTCACTCCATGGGAGATAGAGCTGGAATTACTGGAGGATTGGCTAAACTATCCAGATCCAGTGGATGACTGCTGTGAGAAGATATTGACAGAGGATCATTAAGAGGAATTGCTCATAGATTTTAGCCGAGAAGATGAATTGGTAAAGACTGTCGTAACGAGGTATGCAGCGGAAAGTGGAGGAAATTTCCAGGCTGAGGAACAACTGGAAGGATCTGAACACAAAGGAGAAAGAGTGATAGCAGAAGTTAAACTGCCACAGAAAAAGGCTGAACAATAGATTAGTCAAGAGGATACTACAGACATGACTATAGCAGAGTGGACACTTAATGCCATAGTAGGTGAAGAGGATGGCATGGGAGATCATTGTGTTCTACCCATTTGCAGAAAGAAAATGCAGCTGAGGAGACCACAAGGACAGATCCAGTCACTGGAGCAGCTAGACAAAGTGATCGAGAATATTCGAGAGCTTATGGTCAGGTCAGCAGAGACTGCCAGCAAAGGGGAGCTGAGCAGAAGGAAAGCAACAACAACAATAGCATAGAAGAAAAAGCAACAACGGCGGAGAGATGGAGCAAGGCGACAGCTCTAGAAATTTGTTTGGGATCCAGAAGGATTTCAACAGACAGGGTGGAGAGCACATGAGTAGGAGGTCATGAATTTTTCAACTGAGGAGTATGATGCAAGAGCATCTCTCCACGTCAAGCAGTCATCCAGCCAGCCCACATCAGCACACACATTCAAGGATGAGGAAAGGTGCCAGCCCTCTCACATTTTTAAATTTGAATTGAAGCGAATTGTAAGGTCGCTGAGCCATGAAGCCGCACCTTTGTGCATGCATAGCTATAGGTATCCTTAATGGTTTGTAAGGCTGAGATCTAGCTCCGATTCAGACTATACAACCATTTAATTATGCAATTAATGTAATTAATTGAGAGTAGGTGAATTAGGAGGGACGAGCTCAAAGATCCCCCTCAGGAAAAACATCAGAGAGTAGCGTATCTGTTTAGAGAGGAGCGTAAGCAGAGATAGAGAGAAGGAGCCGAGACCTTGTTACATGCCGTGCTTAGAACACCTTTGTAAAGGAGGCATTGATTAATATAAACAACCAATAGTTTTTCCTGCATGTCTTTGATGTTGTGTGAATGCTTCCATGTGTTCATTTATATGATGTGAATGTATGTTGTAAGTATGTGTTTGCAGGAGTTGTTTGATTTCAGGTTTAGAGGTCTTTGAGGCTTCACACCAGGAGGGTGTGACAGAACACTGCCGGTTCTGTAAGCCGTGCATAGGGATGCATTTCTGAATTTTGCGGATTCAGGAAAAGATGTGCCAAGAGGGCACACAACTGAAGTCATTAGCTCGGGTGAAGACCTCAAGGTTACTAAATAGCTTGGAGGCAAGACTATGTGGAGGAAGACACAACAAGAAGACAGAAGCTCTGGGGAGTTCTGTAGAGCTCTGTCGGGAGGGCATTGAGCATGTGCACTGGTTGCATTAAGGGAAGAAATTTGCTGTGAATTCGGATAGAAGTCAGAATCACTGAGGATTCTAGACACTCTGCCAGGAGGGCATTGAGTAGGTGCCAGAGCGCACAGGAAGAACTCTTTGATTTCTGAATTTGGACAAGAATCCAAGAAAGTATCTTCATAGGGTTGTTGAACACCCTGCAGACTCAACAATAAGGTTTCTTGAGCAAAGGAGTGAAAGGAGGCATTAGATTCTCCATCTGAAGGAGAAGGAAAAAGGACTGATTTCCTTAGAAGGTCTGGGCAAGTGAGAAAGCTCAGAAGAGATAGCACCTTCGTGTGTGCAGAGACTCTGCAGAGGCGCAGAAGTTAGAGAATCCATTAAGGATTAGAAAGGATAAAGCTCAGGAGAGAAAGCATCTTCGAATACGCAGTCAAGACCACTTGAAGGGTCGTAGAGTTCGCAGAAAAGAAGCAAAGGTCGATGCCTTTTACATTTGGAAAATCTTCCAAAGTTCAGGAAGAACGCGCATGATCAGAGAGAGCACAACTGCTATCGGATCAATTGATGAGGAAGATCTACACCGTAGAAACTTTCACATCCATGGAGTAGCATAGGAGGCACACACATCAGGAGCAGTTGTGATCCATCAAATCTCACACAGATCACTGATAAATGTCAGATATAGGAGAAGCTACACGGGGTTTAATCCTCGCACGCAGAGTGGAGAACCTGAAAAGTCCCAAAATAGGCAGAGACTTTGGGATTTAGGAGTTCATGATTTCGGAGGTCCTGATGACGAGAGATCGGGGCACTTCACAGTAAAAGTCCCGAAAGAGATCTGAGTTGTCCATTTGGAGGGAGGACACATGTCGCGAGATCAACCGTTTCAAGGATTTGGACATTGAAAAGCGTAGAGAGGAGTCTTTCAACTTCGCGAGTGGCGAAGTTTCAAAGGCATTCAACAGAGCAGTGCCAGGTCGCAAGGTAGAGACCAAGTATTCGGCATACCAAGTACTGGGAATTTAGAGATCCTGTGTACATAGGATTCAGGTTCTGTGTGGAGGAAAAAATATGAAACGATCAGGGCCGTCGATTCAAAGGGAAAATCATGACCATTGATCTTGGCTAGGGGTTGAACATAGCCATACCGTCACTTCGGAATTTCGGGTACTAGAAGTGCGTGAGAGCAGGGGCAGAGGAGAACCCTTGCAACAGGAGAACCTGAAACACGAAAGTCTGAAAGGATTTGTGGGAGGTGTCATTTCGGCGTATCGAAGTTCGGAACTTCGGGAGTTCTGAAGACAAGGGTTCAGAGGTTTTCAGGGATTGAAACTCTAAAAGCACGAAAGGTGAAGAATCAGGGGAGTAACATTTCGAGATACCAGTATTCGGCATTTTGGAGATCCTGCGAACAAGAGGTTGAATCATTTCGGTAACGAAAAGCCTGAAATTGCGAAGGAGGAATGGGAAGTCGGGACATAGAGTTATATCATATTTTCAGAAGGCCATGGCTACGCGCTGGTAAAAACCGAAAGGAATTAGGACTGCGGCCATATGGTAAGTGGTCACATGGACCAAGGCCTAGCCCAGGGGGCTAACTGATGTTGAAGCTGCTTCAGAAATTCATAATTTCGGAGGTCGGAAGGATGAAAGGTCAAGAACTCTTGACATCGGGACGGATATAGTTCCAAAACCCGAAATCTCCTGTCAGGGGAGAAAAAGTCACAGACGTGTACAGAGGTCGTGGTAGAAACAACAAGGACCTGTGGATCGATTCGAAATTTTAGATTCCTCAAGGGAATCGAAAGAGCTACTTCAACTCGGGGAGTGAATGAACGATCCTTAGACCGGGAGGTCGCGTAGAACCTGCTGAGGTAGCGGGTGCTGCGTCATTTTTTGGTATCAGAGATAGAACTCTGTTTTTATATTTCAGACAGGGAGAAGGCAAGGAAGAAGACAGAGTGTTGGGAGCTCTGTAATGACTGTTACGACGTGACAACAACGGGTTTTCTAGGATAGCCGACAATGGGATGGCTACTGAAGGTCATACTCATGGTGGAAAGAAGAACCACCAGCAATAGGGAATCGCTGCAAGGAATGATGAACTCATCGAGATCAGAGCGAGGATGAATGAGCTTGCACTGCGGGTGCAGCAGGAAGCCAAATCAACATGGGTATATGAATGGCCCATGAGGATGAAGGAAAAATGGTCAGTCAAAGAATTGATGGCTAAAAGACAATAGAGGTTGTTGAAAACATGGTTGAGGCATGCTGAAAACCTCAACAGACTAGAGGAGATGGGATCAGTTGAAGATCTCAAGGAATGCCAGAAAGGCAGCCCAGAAATTCCCAATTTCTAGGAGGGAAAAGAGTTGAGATTACTGCAGGATCTCATAGAACGTCTTGAGGATAGACAAGGAATTTCACATTTCCAGGAGGGAAATAAGTCGAGGTCGCTACGGGATCTCGTAGGCTGCCAAGACATCAACATAAAGTTTTCAATCTGCAAGGAGGGAATGAAGACAGAGGTGAGGCTATGCGAGAGTCTCATTGACTCAGAGGTGAGTTCATATTGGCAAGGGATGTTGATAGGTGCAGATTCATATGGTTTTTTCGACCGTGTGAATGAAGATGATGACAAGTTAAAAAATTGCACCATCCAAGAGGAGAATCAGAGGGATCTTTTGATGATTGGGGGAACTGGAATATTCCTACCACATGGACCAGTTGAGGCAGAGATCTATGTTGCCGATGATACAGAAACAACAAGAGAAGGACAACCAGTTGTGACTGTCAGAGGAGCATTGGAGCAAACATTGGAAGCTGCCCGAATAGAAGAGGAGAATGAGCATTCCGAGGAATGTCTCAACAGTTTCAGCCAGGGAGCTGAGAAGACTACAACAGTGGAGCTAACAACAGAGGAGAAGACAGGTAGATTGCTCACTCCATGGGAGATGGAGCTGGAATTACTGGAGGATTGACTAAACCATCCAGAGCCAGTGGATGACTGCCATGAGCAGATATTGACAGAGGAGCATTCAGAGGAATTGCTCAGAGATTTCAGCCGAGAAGCTGAACTAGTAAAGACTGTCATACTGAGGTATGCAACGGAAAGTGGAGGAAATTTTCAGGCTAAGGAATAGCTAGAAGGAGCTGAACACATAGCACCAGGAGTGATAGCAGAAGGTAAACTACCACAGAAAAAGGATGAATAGCAGATCAGTCAAGAGGAGACTGCAGAGAGGACTGCAACAGAGTGGACACTTAGTGCCACAACAGGTGAAGAGGATGGCATGGGAGATCATTGTGATATGCCCATTTGTAGAAAGAAAATGCAGCTGAGGAGATTGAAAGGACAGATCCAATCACTGAAGCAGCTAGACGAAGTGATCGAGAAGATTTGAGAGCTAATGGTCAGGTCAGTAGAGACTGCATTCAAAGGGGAGCTGAGCAGAAGGAGACAACTCCATAGATTTGTTTGTGATCCAGGAGGATTTCAACAGCCAGGGTGGAGAGAACATGAGCAGGAGCTCATGAATTTTGCAGCTGAGGAGTATGATGCAGCATCATCTCTCCACGTCAATCAGTGAGCCAGCCAATCCACATCAGCGCACACATTCAAGGATGAGGAGAGGCGCCAACCCTCTCACGTTTTTAAATTGGAATTGAAGCGCATTGTAAGGCGTTGAGCCATGAAGCCGCACCTTTGTGCAGGCATAGCTATAGGTAGCCTTAATGGTTTTCAAGGCTGATATCTAGCTCCGATTCGGACTAGAAAACCATTTAATTATGCAATTGATGTAATTAATTGAGAGTAGGTGAGTTAAGAGGGAAGAGATCAAAGAGCCCCCTCAGGAAAAACATCAGAGAGTAGCGTATCTGTTTAGAGAGGAGCGTAAGAAGAGATAGAGAGAAGGAGATGAGACCTTGTTATAGGCCATGCTTAGAACACCTTTGTAAAGGAAACATTGATTAATATAAACAACCATCAGTTTTTCCTGCATTTCTTTGATGTTGTGTGAATGCTTCCATGTGTTCATTTATATGTTGTGAATGTATGTTGTGAGTATGTGTTTGCAGGAGTTGTTTGACTTCAGGTTTAGAGGTCTTTGAGGCTTCACACTAGGAGGGTGTGACAAAACACTACGGGTTATGTAAGACGTGCATAGGGATGCATTTCTGAATTCTGCAGATTCAGGAAAAGACGTGCCAAGAGGGCACACAACTGAAGTCATTAGCTCAGGTGAACAACTCAAGGTTACTGAATACCTTGGAGGAAAGACTGTGTGGAGGAAGACACAACAAGAAGAAAAAATCTCTGGGGAGTTCTGTAGAGCTCTGCCGGGAGGGCATTGAGCATATGCATTGGTTGCATTAAGGGAAGAACTTTGATGTGAGTTTAGATAGAAGTCAGAATCACTGAGGATTCTAGACACTATGCCAGGAGGGCATTGAGTATGTGCCAGAGTGCACAGGAAGAACTCTTTGAGTTCTGAATTTGGAGAAGAATCCAAGAAAGGATATTCACAGGGTTACTGAACACCCTGTTGACTCAGCAATAAGGTTTCTTGAGCAAAGGAGTGTCAGGAGGCATCAGATTCTCCATCTGGAGGAGAAGGAAAAATGACTGATTTCCTTAGAAGGTCTGGGAAAGTGAGAAATCTCAGAAGAGATAGCACCTTCATGTGTATAGAGACTCTGCAGAGGTGCAGAAGTCAAAGAATCCATTAAGGATTCGAAAGGATAAAGCTCAGGAGAGAAAGCATCTTCGAATACACAGTCAAGACCACTTGAAGGGTCATAGAGTTCGTAGAAAAGAAGCAAAGGTTGAGGCCTTTTGCATTTGGAAAATATTCCAAAGTTCAGGAAGAACACACATGATCAGAGGGAGAACAACTGCCGTCGGATCAGCTGATGATGAAGATATGGATCATAGAAACTTTCACGTCCAAGGAACAGCGTAGGAGTCCTACACATCAGTAGCAGTTGTGAGCCATCAAATCTCACACAGATCGTCAATTGCCGTCAGATCTAGGAGAAGCTGCACGAGGTTTAATCCTTGCACATAGAACGGAGAACCCGAAAAGTCGTGAAATAGGTAGAGACTTTAGGATTTCGGAGTTCGGGAGTTTGGGGGTCCTGATGACGAGAGATCAGGGCACTTCACAGTGAAAGTCTCGAAAGCGATCTGATCTGTCCATCTGGAGGGAGGACACGTGTCGCGATATCAACTGTTTCGTGGATTCGGACATCGGAAAACATAGAGAGGATTCTTTCTACTTCGCGAGTGGTGAAGTCCCAAAGGCGTTCAACAGAGCTGTGCCGGGTCGCAAGGTAGAGACCAAGTATTCGGCATACCAGGTACCAGGAATTCAGAGATTCTGTGTACATAGGATTCAGGTTCTGTGTGGAGGAAAAACTCTGAAACAATCAGGGCCGTCGATTCAAAGGGAAGATCGTGATTGTTGATCTTGGCCACGGTTTGAACAGAGCCATACTGTCACTTCAATATTTCGGGTATCAGAAGTGCGGGAGAGCAAGGGTCGAGGAGAACCCTTGCAACAGGAGAACCCAAAACGTGAAAGTCCAAAAGGATTTGCGGGAGGCGTCATTTCGACGTATCGGAGTTCGAAACTTCAGGAGTTTCGAAGACAAGGGTTTAGAGGTTTTCGGGGATTGAAACTCTGAAATCATGAAAGGCAAAGAATCGGGGGAGCAACATTTTGGGATACTGGGATTCGACATTTCGGGGATCTTGCGAACAAGAGGTTGAATCATTTCGGCAACGGAAAGCCCGAAATCGTGAAGGGGGAATAGGAAGCCACGACATAGAGTTACATCGGATTTTTGGGAGTTGGGTTTTTAGGAGTCCAGAGGACAGGAGGCCGGGGCTACGTGTCGGGAAAACCCAAAAGGAATTAGGATTGCAGTCATATGGTAAGTGGTCACATGGACCAAGGCCTAGCCCAGGGGGCTAACTGATGTTGAAGCTGCTTTGGAAATTCAGAATTTCGGAGGTCGGAAGGACGAAGGGTCAAGAACTCTTGACATCAGGATGGAGACAGTTCTGAAACCTGAAATCTCCTGTCAGGGGAGAAAAAGTCACAGACGTGTACAGAGGTTGTGGCAGAAACAACAAGGACCCGTGGATCGATTCGAAATTTGAGATTCCTCAAGGGAATTGAAAGAGCTACTTCGGCTCGGGTATTGAATGAACTATCCTTAGACCGGGAGGTCACGCAAAACCTGCTGAGGCAGGGGGTGCTGCATCACAAGGCAAGGGAAGAAGTCTTGTAAGTCTAAGACAAAAGTCAAGATGTAAGTCTAATGCAAAATTCAGGGGGAACGTACAACCTCTGTGAGCATAGCCAGTCTATTGCAAAATTCAGGGGGAACATACAATCTCTGTGAGAATAGACAAACTAGTGCAAAAGTCACGAGGAATGTACAAATTCAATGAGCCTAGTCAAGACTTGTGAGCCATGAGAAAAAAGTCAAGGCATATAGAAAAAGTTAGGTTGAATGTACAATTCATATGATCTAGAAACAAACAATTCCCTCGATATATCTCTCATAACATCCATGGTCTATCTTAGAAAAATACCCCCTTTCAGCAGTTGTGCAACACATATCCAATTTCTATTAATAACAAAAAATCCATACATTAAC
>JZKD02S2324268.1:206639-221571 GCA_000966675.3 Picea glauca | reverse complement strand
AAGTTAGGTTGAATGTACAATTCATATGATCTAGAAACAAACAATATTACTTATGAAAATAATGTAAATGTATTGATCTAGTGCGTTGACATGTGTAACCTTATCCACCATGAAAATAAAGTCGAGTTGAATGTGTAATTCGAGTTTCCTAACTCAAGTTGTAAATGTCGAGTTGCATACATGTCAAGTTGCATGTTGATTTTTATTGCATGGATGTCAAGTTGCATGCATGCATGTCAAGTTGCATGCATGCATGCCAAATTGCATGTTGAGTTGCATTTCATGCATGTCTAGTTGCATGTTGAGTTGGCATGTTGATTTTTCATGCCATGCAAAGTTTAGTCAAGTTAAGTTACAATTCGAGTTGTAAATACATGCAAGCTCTTTCTAATTCGAGTTCACTCTCCTGCACCTTATATATACAAAGTTTGACCCCTCTTCCTCATTCACTTGTTATGCAATGCAAGAGTAAATGAGACAGAGCAGTGAAGGAGTCTAGTACTGTTATTTTTTGTGTTACATAGTGAGAAAGAGAGGGAAACTCTATCTGTTATTCTACACAGTGGGTAAAGGACAACAAATAAGTGCTAGTTTATATCAACAATAAAAGATAATGAATAGTGATGTTTTTTATTAGCAATAAAATACATTGAAGTGGGTAAAGGACAACGAATAAGTGCTGGTTTATATCAACAATAAAAGACAAAGAATAGTAAAGGTTTATAACATCAGTAAAGGACAATGAAGTTTTGTTGTTTTCTGGTCACACAATCATGTACTTTTCATGGTGGTTTATTGTACATGATATTACATTTTACTTGAAATAAAGGAAGATTGTTTGTTAAGGTTTTTCTCCCTGTATAGGGTTTCCCCAAGGTATATGGGTTGTTTATGTGCATTCTTGTGGATCTACATGGTTATTGCTATTCCGTTACAATTCTGTTTTGTTGAAATGTATTAAGCTGGAATCAAAGTGTTGAAGAAATTAAAGAAATAATCCACATATTAAATCAAGCTCAATAATTTAACATGGTATTAGAGCTAAGGGTGTGAAAGAGATTGTTGAAGTGCAGGAACAAGGTACACATAGATCCAAGAGAGCTTGACAAATTTCCATCATGAGTTCCATGGCATCCTCCATTTCTATTAGCGTCGAGGATAGGCTTGAAGGAGCTTCCAACTTCAATGTGTAGAAGCTTAGGATAATGAATATCTTGCAAGAGAATGATATTGAGCATCATGCAACCTCAATAATGAAGGAACCCACCTCTAATAAAGGAAGAGAAAATTTCAGGAAGAATCAAGCAAAGGCCAAGCGAATTATCTTTGACTCAGTCAAAGACAATATTATGCCAGCAATGACTTTGTTAATGAATGCCAAGGAATGTATGGATACCTTGGTAAATCTGTATGAGAAAAAGGCACCAAGTCAGAAGAGGACACTTAATCACAAACTTAAGTATTTGAATATGGATAAAGGTGAATCAATTGCATCTTTTTGTTCTAGGATATCCCAGATAAAAGATCAGCTCTTCATAGGTGTCATAGTGGATGATGATGACTTAGTGTAGGCCATATTTGATGGTATTCCTTCTTCATGGGAGAATTTCTTATCCAACATGATTGGGAGAGAGATTCAACCCACATTTGAGAGGTTATGGCATGATTGTATCCAAGAGGAGAGTCACACTGCTACCAGGATTGAGCCATCCAAAGAAGAGCATTCAAGACTCAAGGGAAAGAAGAAAGCCACTTTCCAGAAAGGCTCTCAGAAGAAGATAAATACTAAAGGTATGCTCAAAGGAAAGAATCTTGATACATCTAATATTAAATGCTTTAATTTCAATAAGTTGGGTCACTTTTCTAGGAACTTCTAGTCTAAGAAGAAAGGTCCAAGGAAAGACAAAAATTATGCCTCAATTGTTGAGGATGATAAATCTAAAAGAAATCATAAAATTCCTTCTAATGAAAGAGAAAATAGAAAAGAATATTACTTGGTTTCTGCTTTATCTAGTACAATTATCACAGGGCCAAGAACTTGGTTAGTAGACAGTGGTGCATCAAAGCACATGACGATATACAAGGATATCCTTTTATATTTCAAGAAGAAATATTTTGCAGAGCGATTTGAGCTTGGGGATGAAAAATGTTACAAGATAAAGGGAGTAGTCTCTATCTCCTTCAGATTGGAATCTGGGGAAATGCTTCATGTTGATGAAGTATTATATGTTTCAGGTCTTAGGAAGAATATATTATCATTTGCAACCCTCGAGGACAAGGGATATTGGGTGATCTTCAAGGATAGGAAGGCACTTATGTGGGCTAAAGGTAGCCACCTAAGTACACTAGAACCTATTATGACTCGCAGAGGAGGACTATATGTTGTTACATGACAATCAGTTCAGGAATTAGCTCATGACGTGACTAGCTCCAACGAGTTGTGGCACAAAGGGATTGGTCATCTTCATTACAAAGCACTTCTAGATCTGCAGAATATGGTATGTGGCATGCCCTCTATTTCTTTTAGTAAAAATGAAATTTGTAAAGGATGCATGTTTGGTAAAAATATAAAGAAAGCATTTTCTAGCAGTGATAGTAGAGATTCAAGCATTTTAGATATGGTTCATTCTAATGTGTGTGGTCCCATGTTATCTCCCTCTCTTTGTGGATGCTTGTATTATGTCATTTTTATTGATGATTGCTCTAGAAAATGTTGGATATATTTCCTTAAAGAGAAAAGTGACACATTTGAAAAGTTTAAAGATTATAAATCCTTTATTGAAAAGAAGTCAAAGGAACACATAAGAACTCTTTAAACATACGATGGAGGAGATTTTGAATATCTCCAGTTTGAGGATTTATGCAAGGAAGCAAGAATCAAGAGACAATTGACCGTGCCATATAACCCTCAACAAAATGGTGTTGTTGAGAGGAAAAACAGAACAATATGTGAAGCAGTGAAATCCATGATATTTGACCAGGATCTGCCAAAATCCTTATGGGTAGAAGCTACCTCCACTGCTGTGTATATTCAAAACATGTGTCCTCATGCTATATTGAAGGACAATTCTCCTGAAGATGTATTCTCAGGAATCAAACCTGAAGTAGGGAATCTAAGGATATTTGGGTGTCTATTATATATTCATGTCCCTAAGGAAAAGAGGACAAACAAGGAACCATCGGGAAAGAAAGGGGTTTTTATGGGGTACAATGAGAACTCCAAGGCTTATAGGATATATGTACCAGGTCATAGGCAGATAGAGGTAAGAAGGGATGTGACTTTCCATGAGGAAGTCACATTTAATAAATCTATAGAGCTACAACAGGAATCATAAGTAGTCTGACCAACTTCACCCGTTTTTGAAAATGAAGAGTCAGATGATCAAAGGGAGGAACCTCATGAAGGGCCAAGTGATGAACCTCTAGAACCTGCTGAATATTTGGAAATAACTCTTGAAGAATCTCCAACCAAAAGGAATCCAGGATGGATTAAAGAAACTGTGCAGGAAGTAGAAAATGTAGTTGCTCCGAAAGGAACTTTCAGGGAAAGTAAGAAACCTCATAGGTATGGAGGCTATGTTGCACTAATGAGCATCATTAGTGATGCCATGCATTCTTCATTTGAAGAAGCAGATACATTACAAGTGTGGAAGGATGCCATTCTTGAGGAATACATGTATATTCTAAAAAACAATGTCGAGATATTGTGCCAAGACCAAAGGACAAATCATTGGTCTCTTCCAAATAGATCTATAAGATAAAAAATGCAGCCGATGGGAGTGTGGAAAATTTCAAAGAAATATTTGTAGACAGAGGCTTCTCTCAAAAAGAAGGAATTGACTAAGATGAGACTTTTTCCCCTGTATCCAGGTATATACCTCCATTCAAGTTATTATTACATTAGCTCCAGTTCTTGGTTGGAAACTACATCAGATGGATGTAAAAACAACATTCTTGAATGGAAAGATTGAACAAGCTGTCTTTTTGGAACAACCGGATGGTTTTGTACTGCATAACAAAGACACTCATGTATGCAAGCTAAGGAAGGCCTTTTATGGTCTTAAGAAATCTCCTAGAGTTTGGTATGACATGATTGATGGATTTCTCAAAAGCCTAGGCTTTTAGAAAAGTGACGCTGATGTGAATGCGTACTTCAAGGTAATATGGAACCAACCTGTTATATTAATCCTACATGTTGATAATCTCTTTATGACAAGAGATGAAGGGCTAATAGCATGGTGTAAGAGGGAGCTAATCTTAGAATTTGAGATGAAAGACTTAGGCTTGATGCATTACTTCCTAGGATTGGAAGTGTGGCAAAGAAAGGGCAAGATATTTCTAGCACAAGGTAAATACATAGTGGATGTATTAAAGAGGTTTGGTATGATGGATTGTAAATACATGTCTACTTTGATGATTACCAATCTGAGGAAGCTACATAATTCTGATACAGGTTCATATTTGGTGGATCCCACCATGTATAGGCAATTGATTGGATCATTGATGTATATGATCCATACCGGGCCAGATATATGCTATGCAGTGATTGCAATGGGTCAGTTCATGGCTGAGCAGAGACAGAGACACTAGGTGGAAAAAAAATACATCTTGAGATATATCAAAGGGACCATTACCTATGGTCTGAGATATACATCTAGTGGTGGTTTGTTTCTACATGGATATGCAGATGCTGACTGGGCAGGAAGCCCAGTGGACCAGAAAAGTACTTCCATATACTACTTCTGTTTTGGATCCGCTATGATCTCATGTTCAAGTAGGAAACAAGGATCTATTGCACATAGTACATCAGAGACTAAGTACATTGCAACAAGTGATGCTAGAAAGGGAGCAGTATGGCTCAGAAAATTGGTTTTTGGGTTGTTTGGTGATAAGCTAGGGACGACGATGGTTCATTGTGATAATCAAAGCTGCATAAAGTTGACAAAGAACCCAATATTTCATGACAAGTCAAGGCACATTGACATGAAATACCATTACATCAAAGACATGGTACAGAGAAAAAATGTAAAGCTACAATACATAGCCATGAGCGAGAAATTAGTTGATATCCTGACCAAGCCATTTCCATTGAGACAATTTGTGAAACTGAGAGGCAAGCATGGTGTGGCTGAGAATGACTCCCTCACTGAGAGGGAGTGTTAAATTTGGTAGCATCGAAAATCATTCTCCAATGAGAGGCCATGTGGGCCACCCTCAGGCTAGCCAGGGGGATTTGGAGAATCAACCAATCTTTTGAGGTATTGACAAAATCTAGAGGAAACGTACAACCTCTGTGAGTCAAACCAAAAGTCAAGATGAAGGATATGCTATATGATCTTGTGAGTTTAGACAAGGCAAAGGAAGAAGTCTTGTAAGTCTAAGAGAAAATTCAATATGTATGTCTAATGCAAAATTAAAGGGGAGCGTACAACCTCTGTGAGCATAGACAATCTAGTGCAAAAGTCAAGGGGAACGTACAACCTCTTTGAGCATAGACAAACTAGTGCAAAATTTAGGGGGAACACACAACCTCTGTGATCCTAGTCAAGCCTTGTGAGCCATGAGAAAAAAGTCAATGCATCTAGCATAAGTTAGGTTGAATGTACAATTCCTATGAGGTAGAAAAAAACAATCTTCCTTATGCAAATAATGTAAATGTATTGATCTATTGCATTGGCACATGTAACCTTATCCACCATGAAAAGAAAGTCGAGTCAAATGTCTAATCAAAGTTTCCTAACTCAAATTGTAAATGTCGAGTTTCATGCATGCCAAGTTGCATGTTGAGATGCATTGCATGCATGTCAAGTTGCATGTCGGATTTGCATGCATGTCCAGTTACATGTTGAATTGCATTGCATGTATGTCTAGTTGTATGTCGAGTTTCATGTCAAGGTGCATGTCGAGTTGGCATGAAAAGTTTTATGTCGAGTTGCATGTTGAGTTGGGATGTCGATTTATCATGCCATGCATAAACCAAGTCTCAAGGGAGAGTTGCCATGCAAAGTTTAGTCAAGTCAAGTTACAATTTGAGTTGTAAAGACATGCAGGCTCTTTCTAATTCGAGTTCACTCTCCTGCGCCTTATATATACAGAGTTCGACCCGTCTTCCTCATTCACTTGTTATGCAGTGCAATAGTGAAGGAGATAGGGCAGTGAAGGAGTCTAGTACCACTGTTTATTGTGTTACACAATGAACGAGAGAGGGCAACGCTGTCTCTTATTCTACACAATGGGTAAAGGACAACAATAAATGTTGGTTTATATCAATAGTAAAAGACAATGAATAGTGCTGGTTTTTATCAATAGTAAAAGACAATGAAGTGGGTAAAGGACAATGAATAAGTTTTGGTTTATATCAGCAGTAAAAGACAATGAATAATGCTGGTCTATATCAACAATAAAGAACAATGAAGTGGCTGTTTGCTTGTCACACAATTAGGTACTTTTTATGGTGGTTTATTGTACACGATCTTACATTTTACTTGCAATAAAGGAAAAATGTTTGTGAGGGTTTTTATCCCTGCATAGGGTTTCCCCATGGTATATGTGTTGTTGACGTGCATGCTTGTGGATCTACATGGCTATTTCTATTCAGTTATGATTCTGTTTTGTTGAAATATATTAAGCTGGAATCAAAATGTTGAAGAAATTAAATAAATAATCTGCATATTAAATCAAACTCAATAATTTAACAGAACACATGTATTCAAGAAGATCCAGTTGATTCTCATGAGATAGATCCATATTATAATGGGTTTGATACATACATGGGATATGATGATGAGGAGGCAGATGCAAAATACACCGAGGCAGATGATGATGATGCTCACATTGATGATGATCATGATAATGATGATGATGATGAGCCAATTGTTGGCAGTAGCCAATGACATTGATCATATGTTAAGCCCTAATATTGGCTCATTACCCCTTAATTGGGGCATATTACATTAGTAATGTTATTTTATTTATGTCGGATTTATTCCATTAGTTGTAATCATACCTCCTAGTCTCCTATATATACCATTGAGACATTTTCATTTGGAATCATCTTGGAATTCTACATTTATGTGGGCATAAGGAGGTTGCCCCCTCGAAGAGGCTTATTATCTGAATTTCTCTCTTTTTCAAGGCGTTGAGTACTTATTCTGAGGTTTTTCTATGCTATATTGATATTTGGTTCTTAACATCATATAGACTCCATCATGGATCATTGATGATATATCGTTATGATGCCTCTTCTCATGTTTACTATCATATGTATCATTTTCACCTGCAATACCATATTATTGAGTTGTATCATTTTGACATGTATCATTTTGACTTATATCATTTGTACATGTATCATCTTGACTTGTATCATTTTGACATGTATCATTTTGAGTTACATCATTTATCATTTTCACTTATATAATTTGGACATGTATCATTTTGACTTATGTCGACTATTGACCATGTATCATTTTGACTTATGTCGACTATTGACCATGTATCATTTTGACATGTTATTGATCTATTGGCATATTTGATTCACTTGTTTTAATTATATATGATGATGATCTTATCAATATATATATATATATATTGGAAGTGGTCGATGATATTTTGAATGGATATTTATTACGTATGATGATTTTACTTTACTACTCATGATGGATGTTGTCAAATTCAATTAAATTTCTTCATGAATGATATGACATAAATTTGAAATGCGATATCTGTTTTTTTTTTAAGATATAAGTTGTTTGACATGATAGTTATTTAATATTGATATATTTGACTCACTTGTTTTAATTATAGATGATGATCATGTTATACTCATTATCTTGTAATTTTATATGTACTGTATGTTGTAGATTTTATTTAGATGGAGATTTAATAAGTATAATTATGTTAGTTTGTATAGATGTCCATTTCCCTAAAAATTCTTTATAAAAACTATTGTATAAAATAATTCAAATGTGATATGAATTAATCTATAACAATATAAGTTTTTTAAGAGGCATTATATATTTAACTAATTAAATTTAAATAAAAAATATTAAATTAATAAATGAAAGCTATAAAAGAAGCAACTTGAGTTGTTAAAATGGAAGCAAAATGTGGCTCTAAAATGGAAGTAAAACTCGACATTAAATTGGAATCCATACTTGGAGGTATTTCGGGATCTAAGTAGGAAGCTAAATTGGTTTCTTAACAAGAAGCAAAACTGGATGCTAATTAAGAAGCAAAACCAGGCGCTAAAAAGGAAGCAAACCCTGGACCTAAACAATAAGCAAAACCAAGAGCTAAAAAGGAAGCAAACCTTGGAACTAAAAGGGAGAAAACCATGGAACTAACAAGGAAACAATTCTGGAAGCAAAGTTCGATGCCAATTAAGGAGCAAAACCCGGTGGCACTTCAGAAGCAACAAAAGAAACATTTTTGGAAGAAAAAAATGAAGCAAAAATGGAAGCAAACCAGAATAAATATTGGAAGCAAACCTTGGTGCTACCTAGGAAGCAAAAAAAGAAGCAATTCAAGTAGCAAACAAAGAAGTTAAAATGGAAGCGATTTTAGAAGCAACAAAAGACTCAATCATGGAAGTTATTTTAGAAGCAAAAAATGATGTGATAATGGAGGAAAATATTGGCGTATATTTGGAAGCCAAACCATAATCTATTTTCGACGTTATACCAGAAGAAAAACAAGAAGCATGATTGGGAGAAAAACTACCAATTTAGGCAATATTTTAGGCGCTATTTTAGGAGCAAAACTAGGCGCTAAACTAGGAGCAAAACTAGGTGCTAAACCCAACACTAATCTTGATGCCCTATTGAACACGCCATTTGGCACCGACCACTGAGCCCAATTCATGCACCCAAATACAATAAATTCTGGTGCTATTCTAGGTGCCAATGGTCTATTTTGTTGTAGTGGTTTGAGATCAAACCTCATATTTTTTAGTCCAACATCAATACATTTCCATGAAAATGGAAGGACCTCTATGATCTGTACCATTTGTTAATCTTGAAATTCATTAAGAATCATATTCGTCTTGTCATTGTTTATTTACATTCCCATTACACTACAAAAAAGATACATAATGTATTTGTCTTTGGAATTCCTATAAGTTTCCTGCGTCAAAAAGAATGTCATCGTGAACAAAAGGAAGGTCAGAGATAGCTTATGAATCCGTTAATGTGATTCCTTTGAGGAGATTAGTCCTTCTAGGATTCTTGATGAATAAACTCAACCCCTTCACTACTACAAGGAAGAGAAAAAGTGACAACAAGCATTCTTTTTGAAAACCCCTGGAGGATCGAAAAAGAGGAGAGGGTGAGCCATTTATGAGAACTACAAAGGAAGAGGATTCATCACAACTCATAATCCAATTGAACATGGGAAGATTCATTCCCATCTGGATCAAGGAAAGCTTGACAAAGGTCCAATTGACTTTGTCATATTCTTTAGAGATATCAAGTTTCAAAACGATGGAATATAGATTTTTTGTCTTGATGGAATGGAGGGCTTCTTGAGAGATGACAACTACATCATGAATTTATCTTTTGTACAAAAATCCATACTGCTCTTCTGAAATAATTTCACTTAAGATTGGCTTAAGGCGATAAGAGATGATTTTGGCGATAATTTTATATATCATATTATAGCATGAGATGGGCCTATAGTCCTCGAAATAGGTATCCTCTTTCTTCTTGGGGATTAATGCGAGGAAGGTAGAATTTAGTGAGCCCCATTTTACCTGATTTTTGATATTCTTTTGCTACTTTTAGGATGTATTATTTTAGCAAATAAAAGAACTCAAGGTAAAATTCCACTTTTAACCCATCCGGACCTGGAATTTTTCCCTTTTGAAAGGAAGATAAAATAGTAATAACTTCCTTTTCATGAATCTCCTCCTCTAGAGAATCATTCATTTCATCATTGATTGAATTCAAGAACAATTTGATGGCTTCTAATATTTCAGTGATAGGACAACCCGAATGTTCGTTAAAATATTGGAGAAGTGATCCTTTTTGTTTTTGGCTATATTCTCATGAGCATACCACACTCGACCACTAGAGTCTTTTATTTCCCAAATAATATTGACCACCTTTTGATAGTTTGCATAATTTTGGAAATATTTGGTGTTGTTATTGCCCTCTGTTATGTTAGGAAATGAGGAACACTTCCACACTAAACCTAGCATAAGAGAGGAAGAAATATTTAATCAAGAAAGTAAATGACAAAACAAACACACAGTACACAGAGATTTTACCCTAGAAACCCAAACCCCAACTCTTCTTCTTCATTGTTAGAAAGGGTACCAATCGACCTATCTATTAGATACACGTCAATCTTTCCTTCCACTTCAAGAAGCTTTGAGGAAGCTTTCTTATTGAAATATTTGGCCCAGGAAGTGGTAACCTTATTGATATTGATGATTTTTTTTCTGTAAATTGATCCAAGAATGTTCACCCCTCTAGTTCAACCAAGGGAACCCAAGTTGTCATCACTAACTTTTCATAATACAGATCTAACAACCATGCATAGTTGAATTGCATAGGAGAAGTATTTTCAAGATCCTTATTGGTAATTTCCAATACAATGGGAAAATGATCAGAGTTACCTCCTACCACCACTTTCAACTTAAAGATCCATGGGATTTCAAACATATTTTCTATGATTAAGAAGCGGTCTAACCTTTCAACCACTGCATCTTTCCCTTTTCAATCATCCCACCATGTTGGTACCACCTTTGCTGGCTCAATGTCTATCAGGTGATGTTGTTCGATCCAGTGAACAAAAAAACCACCATGATGATCCCTTAGTCATGTGATGACGACTTCCAATTGCATGCTAAGAAATATTGGTCAAGATAGTTGACACTTGTGTTTACAAGTTCTAAATGGAGTTAGGTCAATATAGTTGATGCCCCAACTTAATATAGAAAGGAAATGATAGGGCGTGGAATATGAAAATAGGTTAAAGAGGAAGGATTATATGAAATTAGATGAGAACACTGCTTGGGGATTAAATGTGTCACTCTTATTTTTTTACTTCATTCTTATTATGTTAAAAACACTCATTTTGATTATCTTTTGATATTTTGAGTGTGATGATCAATTATTAATGAATTATTGTAATTTTGTTAGTTAATATTACCAAATGATGCATTAACTTGATATGTTGTCTTGCATGCTTTATTGTGATTATACATGAACTATGCACTAGAGGAAGTAATTATTTATCAGTAGTACATGCACAAAACATGTCTAAACTAGCTATGTATACATACCCTGCACATGTATAGTAATAAAATTGATTGATGTATTAATTACTAAACTAGGTTATTAACTATTTTGGTTTAATGATTATGTAAAATATATTGCATACATAAATATCTAGTAGTGTTAGATACATTCATTAACTTTGAATGTTGGTTGGTATTATAAATTAAATGGGTGGGTGTGTTGTCATAAATTTTGGGGAAAATTGTTCAGTTATATTTATAAGCTAATATGGGAAGAAAGAATTTGCATTCTATTTATTGTTATTTTATGTGAGTCATTTAATATTTTATTTCTTTTAATTTTTTCTAAAAAATATACAAGGGGAGAGGTTGGCGGCTATTAATGAACATGGTTGAGGAGGCTTGGGGAGGGGTTATGAAAATTTGATAAACAAAGAAAAGGAAGTGGTGTTGAGGGTGGAAAATGAGGTTGCAAGGTTGGAGCTTGTTTGGAGATTGGGAAATTCTTGGAAGAAATATTTTCTTGTGATAGTATTTTTAGAGTATAATGTGCATTATTGTTCTTGGAGTTGCGGGGATAGAGGACTGCCATTGCACTATTTTATTCTAAATGAAAACAAATTGTAAATTGATAAATTTCAGATTTATGAATTGTAGCTATAGAAATATGAAAGACATGAATGTTTGAAATTAAATTTAAGATGTATGAACACCAAACACATAAAATAAATGAACACAAAGTATATGACATTTATTGCATGGAGAACGATTGCTTACAATGATAGATTGAAAATTGATTGCTTGTTACGTATGAATATTGCATGTAGCATGTAGAAGATAAAATAAAGAATATAACTTGACATTAAATGTAATCAAAACAACCGGTTTGGATAGAAAATTCAAATTTGTAAAAATGGTGGTCATAGCGGTTGTCCAATTATTAAATATAAAAGTTGGATTTTAGGTTTACAGTAGCCATAATACTAAAAGAATAAAAACTTATAGCCTAAAAGAGGCTACTCTTTGTTCATCAAATTGGAGGTTGATAACCCTTGTAGCTTTCAAAGGTTTGGATGGACCCTTTTTCCCGCAAGAAGGAAAATGGAAAAAATGTGGAAATCTACCAACAAATTATTAGAGTTCTAGCTAGAGAGTTGGAGCCTTAAGGGCCAAAGTCATGATTTAAAAAATTCTACCATTACAGAGTTAAAATTTCAACTTCCATATGGAAAGCTTTAAAATTTTTATAGTAATGAAATGCACACATAGATTCTTAACATAGAAAAGAAAACAATTGCAATCACACATATACACACAGATTTACCTTGGAAACCCAACTGAGAAACCAAAAACATGTTTTAGAGTAGCACCTCTAATTCTATTCATAATCAAACTTCATTATTTACAGTACAATATATAGGATCCCACAACATAAAAAAAATCCATGCTCCATTGACCCAGATTAGGTTACAACCTTAATTTCTTAACCAAAATTAGAAAACCATGGGTTGAAATACCATGCGCCACTAAATTGCCAAAGGTGAAAATCTGCCACCACCAAAGGTGAAAGATTGCCCAAAATTTTGGTAAATAACCCCTCAATTATTTTATTTTATTTTTTATTTTTTTCTGGGGGATCCACCCCTGAAAGCCTAGTAATAGGGGGAGACAAAATCATGCAAAGAATATAACACATACCCAACACCGTATGCAAACAAAAGAATTCAAAATATAAATTTATATATGTACATAAATGATTGGAGATAAAACTCTGGTTAAACTAGAGTTGAAAGGAAAATTGTATGAAATTGTATTGTACAAAGTTTGGAAACTAGTTACAAAATGCTGGTAGAAATATCTGCAGCTCAAAAACCCTATGGACACAACTTAGAAATGGAAACAATGCAAAAGATTGAGTAGTAGTAGCATTAAAAGAACCCTTGAAGTCCACCTTTTCACCTGTAAAGAGCCAAGAGTCAGAGACAAAAGAAATAAAAAGGATTAGTTGAGCTATATATATGTTGAGCTATTTATAAATTTCTAAAGAAATTGAAAAATATATCTAGTTGTTATTAAAGAAAACCTAGAATTGTTTTTTTATGAAAATGAAAATTATAATTTTTTGAAAAAACACAAGACATTCAAAAGCACTAGACATTATATACATAGCAAAAAAACATAGAATTTTCTTTATATGAACATGGATTTATTTTTTTGAAAAACACTAGCCATTATATACATAGCAAAAAAAGAAAAAGACAAAGGGACAAAGATAAACAAAAAAATATGTTTCCCTTTCCATTGAACTAAGAAATCGGGAAATCACATGAGCATGGCATGAACCTTGACTAATAAGGTTGAAGTTGAGGGAAGTAAGACATAAATCAGGCTTGTGTTAGGGTTGGATGTATCTAGGGAAAAGGAGTGTATAAATATACATTTTGAAAGAAGGATAGTTCCTCTGTATTCCCTCTGTATCAGGATAACATGATAATTATTAAAGAAACCAAATCCTATCTAGGAATCCATCATTAACCAACCAATTGGAATCAATCTTATATGGTGGTTACTTAGAAACTAACAAGTTGTTAGTTATGTCAAGTTGACTAAATAATGTGCTTTGCTAATGGTAAAAACATGCATTGTTGCATTAGAGTTAATCAAAATGTGTTTGTTTCATTTTTACTTCTACTTAACAAATACTAAACAAATTATATATATATAAAAACGTAAATTGCAAAAATAAAATAAAATTACTTTGAAGCAAATGTTGGGTTGCATGGGGTGCATGGGACCATGGCTGCACTAGTCATAGGGTCGCAAACCATGGTGGCCATGGTCGAGCCCCAAGGGGTTGGCCATGGTAACCATGGTCGTGTGCTCCAGAGATCGGCTAGGTAGTCATGGGAAATGTCCCTTTGAAATTGTGCCTGCACATGAAAGTCACACAAGATTAAGGGCCCATCCATCTATCTTCACACTTGGTTAGTCCCACCATAGTTGAATTTTCCCATGGAGGTGATTCATATTATATTGAGAATGAAATGAAACACTTATAAAAATATAGCAGAGAGTACAACAACACAGTGAAATCCAACATCTATTAATGAATAAAATAAAAGAATATTGTAGAACAAAAACGGGCTATAATGGTGGTATCTTATCTCTAAAGAGAAAGAGACGTAGACTATGCTCATTCACAAAAAGATAATACAATGGGTTGCTAGAATGACCTTTTAACATAAAACAAGAACCCTAAAGGTCAAAAACCCAAACCCTAGGAGGTGAAGAGACAAAAGGTTTATGGGCCCCGAGGTGGTTATTTGATGCATCAACTTTCTAGGGGTGCAAATTTTTCATAAAATCTTCCTTTGAGGTGCTTAGTCGCTCGTTTAGGACCTCAAAACGACCCTATTTTGGGACCTTGAAATCATAACAAAAATGACCAAGATGGAGAATTGTGATGAGTCAACGGAAGAGGTGGGTGGCCACTGATAACCACCTAGATCCGTCCTCCCCCCTTAAGGAGAAATGGTCCCCATTGCGTCAATTTCCCTTAAGAGATGGGGAAAGTTTTGCTAAATTTGAACCTTGGTGAGCCACTTGCCTTGTTGAAGTATATGTTATGCTTTGAAAACTTGATAGAGTTGTATGTTCTACTGACATATTCCCTTCATCCTAGTGTCCATGATTTGA
>JZKD02S2324268.1:178691-193901 GCA_000966675.3 Picea glauca | reverse complement strand
CGTGGATGTTTCCCCGTAGGGGTTTTACCACGTGAAAACATCAGTGTGTTGATCTTTGATCTGGTTATGTGAGTGGTTACTGAAGGTGTTCGTCCTCTGTTGGAATACCTTTGTTGTCGAACACCTAAGACATTAAATTACATTCAATTTCAAAATTGAAAACGAGGGTTGTGCCTCTCTTCAATACTTGAATGCACGCGCTGACGTGGCTGGCTGGATGACGTGGAGAGATGCCCCTGAATCAGAGAGAAACAACATTTAAAAAAATTGAATACCACAATTTGATGGAAAAAAGTATGCATTTTGGAGTAGAAGGATGAAAACATATATACAGGCACAAGGATTTGAAATATGACAATCAATTGTAGATGGATACAAAGAACCAACAATTTCGTCGACAAATTAAAGAGCAATGAAACTCGGGCAAAATAACTCCAAAGCCACAAATGCACTTCTGAATGGTCTTTGTGAATCGGTATACACCAAGGTTATACATTGTAAATCCGTTAAAGAGATTTGGGACAAGCTCCAAAATATTTATGAAGGAGATTACAAAGTCAAAGCACCGAAGTTTCAAACTTACAGAGGTCAGTTTGAACAACTAAAGATGAAGGAAGATGAGAATATTACAACTTACTTCTTACGAGTCGATGAAACATTAAACACAATCATAGGATTGGGAGAAGAAATTAAAGAATCTATAATTGTTCAAAAGGTACTAAGATCTCTTCCTATGAGATTTGATCATAAGATATCAACACTAGAATAAAGAGCAGATCTAGACTCATTAAGCATGGATGAACTACATGGAATCTTAACAGCATATGAAATGAGAACTGAATAGAAAAATCCATAAATAAAAGAAGCAGCTCTCAAAGCATCCACAAGGCCAAAGAAAAAGGGAAAGCAAAAAGAAAAAGAACATAGCATCGACAATGACATCTCGGAAGATGATGAAGAAATGACCAACTTTGTCAGAAAATTGAATAAGGGAACCAACGACAGATATAAAGGTAAGTTTCCATTGATTTGTTTTAATTGTGATGGTATTGGTCATTTTTCTAATAAATGTCCTCATAAGAAAAATAAGAGGAATGACGAAGATTACTTAAATAGCAAACAAACATACAAAGGAAAAAGAACCACAAAGAAAGATTTCAAGAAAAGCTTATGCACCAAAGAAGACATCTCCTCATCAAATGAAAATGAACTCAGTGACATTGAGACAGAAAGAGTTCCATTCATGGCAGTAAAAGACTTTGACAAAGAAGACATCGAAGAATAATATGAAGAGGCCGAAAAAGAATATGAAGAGGCAAAAGTTGACTACCAAGAAGAATTGTTGTGTTCCATAGAAGTTATAAGAAGAGAGAAGAAGAAAAACAAGAAGCTACAACCGAAACTAGACAAGAAAGAAGACACTCAGGAACTATAACAAATGATCACAAATTTGAAGGTTCAAATAGAAGAAGATAAAATAATTGAAGAAGCACTCAAAGAACAACTAGAAGAAAGAGATAGGATCATTGGAAATTTGGAAGCCAAGATTGTCACATTAAGAAAGGATATTCAAAAGAAAAATATGCAGAACAACTCGAAAATTTTGGATGACATTATCAACAGTAAAAAACCTCATCATGACAAGTCCAAACTTGGATATAATCAGATAGAAAAGGGATCAAGCTCCAAAACAAAAAAACAATAAACATATCCAAAAATCTATGCAGAAACAATCAAAGGAGATAGGAAGATCTACAAGGAAGATTACAGGGACACTCCTCCATCGAGAAGATTAAGATTTGATATTCAACAATCGACATATAGGCCTCGGGAAGAAGAAGGATTCAAAATAGCAACTCTTTACAAAAGATCTTCAACTCCCAGGTATCAAACTATATTTTTTGGTTTAAGTTATGCATGTAATAATTTTGGACATAAAGATATGAATTGCAGATATAACATCGGGAACATAAACAACTTTGAAAGTCATACACAAAAGGATTATCCAAGAAGGCCTAGTGAAACACGTAGAATACGTTACAACAGGTTTGAATCATTGAGCACTGAAGTGGAATGCTACAAGTGTAACAACTTTGGACACATGGACAAAGATTGCAGAATGACACTTCCTCCTAGAGAACCACAACAAAACAACAACAATCACATACAAGAACATCAAAAGAGAACATGGATAAGAAAGTAGAATCAGTATAGAAATGAAGAATGCACACTCGCTCTACAAGATAAGCAGAGGAAACATGGTTGGTATGTTGACAATGGCTATTCAAAACACATGACATGTGATAAAGACATGTTTCTTACATTAAGAAAGGAAAGAGATGGATCAATTTCCTTTGGAAATGATGATTCAACTAAAATAATTGGAAAAGACAAAGTCAGAATTGGAAAAAAGAATACTAAGGAAAAAAATGTTCTACTAGTAGAAGATATGAAACATAATATTCTAAGTGTGAGTCAAATGTGTGACAAAGGTCACAAAGTTACTTTCGATTCACAAAAGTGCGAGATATTAAAATAAGGTTCAGGAAAATTGACTGCAACAACTGCAAGAACTTCAAGCAACATATATGTACTAAGTGAAATTGGAAATGAAAAGTGTTGTCTAGGAAAGGAAGATGAAATTTGACTATGGAACATAAGAATGGGTCACATACACTTTGATAACCTTGTCAAAGTCAGCAAAAAGGAATTAGCTAGAGAATTGACCCATATTATGAAACCAACCAACACTTTATGCAAGCATTGTCAACAAGGAAAACAAACAAATACCATGTTTAAATCAAAAGAATATTCAATGACAAGACCACTAGAAATTGTGCATACTGATCTAGTTGGACCAACTACAACAAAGGGTTTAAAATGTGAGAAACACTTTATGTTATTAGTTGATGATTATACAAGAATGAAGGTAGTTTTCTTTCTCAGGAATAAGTCAGAAGCTTTTGAAAACTTCAAGGTCTACAAGGAAATGGTTGAAAATGAAATGGATCCAAAAATCACATGTTTGAGATCTGATAATGGAGGAGAGTTCACTTCAAAGGAATTTATGGACTAATGCAACATGAATGGAATAAAAAAACAATTCTCTATTGCTAGGAAACCTCAACAAAATGGAGTTGTTGAAAGAAAGAACATGACAGTACAGGAAATGGCTCGAACAATGTTAATGGATTCAAAATTGATAGATATCTTTTGGACACATGCAGTACATACAACGGTTCACATTCAAAACATAGTAATGCTCAGAAACACCACTAACAAAACTCCCTATGATCTATGGAAAGGAAGACCAACAAATGTGAAGCACTTCAGAGTATTTGGAAGAAAATGCTACATTAAAAGATAAGATGGTAGAATGGGAAAGTTTGACTCTCGTGTGGACAAATGAGTACTTGTTGGTTACTCAAGTACAAAGAAATCATACAAGTGTTACAATTTGAGGTTGAACAAAGTTGTGGAAAACATCAATGTAACAATTGATGAAAAAGGTGGACAAGATTTAAAGGAAAAATAAAATGAATCAATGGAACAACTTTACGAAGAAGAAGCAGAAGATGAAGAAGAAGTAGAAGGGAAATATGAATAAGATTAGACAGAAGTAGAAGAGGAAGTTCAACAAGTGCCTCCAAAGACACCTAGCAAACGAGTACAGAAGACTCATCATTTAGATCAGATTATTGAAAAGAAAGATGTAGGAGTTGAGACTAGAAGAACAATCCGTTAACCAGAACAAACACACCTAACACTCTCATCTACTATTGAACCAAACAGTTTTGAAGAGGCCATCAAGGATGAATTTTGGAATAAGGCCATGGATGAAGAATTGGATAAGATAAAGAATAATTACACTTGGGAATTGGTTCCAAGACCAAAGAATAAGAATGTGATTGGCACAAAGTGCGTATTCAAAAATAAATTAAATGAAGATGGACAGGTTACAAGGAACAAAACTATATTGGTATTTAAAGGATATGCACAGGTTGAAGGAATTGACTTTGAAGAGACATTTTCTCCAGTTGCCAGAATGAAAACAATCTGATTGCTCCTAGCTTATGCATGCTCCAAGAATATTAAAGTGTGTCAGATGGACATGAAATCAAATTTTATGAACAAGGAACTTGAATAAGAAGTCTACATTGAACAACTAGAAGGATTCTAGTCATCAGAGAACGCAGATTATGTGTTTAAATTGAATAAGGCCTTGTATGGTCTAAAACAGGCTCCTAGAGCATGGTACTCTAGACTAGATAAATATCTACAACATGCAGGGTTCAGAAAATGAAGTGCAGACAACAACCTCTACATCAAGGTAACTCAATATAGTATTTTATTAATTAAAGTTTATGTTGATGATATTATTTTTTGAAGTACCGATGACAGGTTAAGCCAGAAATTTGCAAAGGATATGAATAATGAATTTGAAATGTCATTACTTGGAGAACTATCCTTCTTTCTGTTTCTTTAGATACATCAAAGAAACCAATGAATTTTTATTTATCAAACTAAGTATATCAGAGAAATGCTAAAGATTTTCGGAATGAAAGATTGCAAACCAGTTACCACTCCTATGAAAACTAGTTGCAAGTTGAGAAATGATGATGATTCAAAGTCTACAGACCAGCGAAAATACAAGTCAATGATTGGTAAGTTAGTATATGTGACATCATCCAGACTAGATGTAATGCAGACAGTTGGACAGATGGAATGATTTCAAGCAACACCAAATGAATCACATGTATTAACAGTGAAGAGGATTTTCAGATATCTCAAAGGAACATAAGAGTTTGGATTATGGTATCCAAAAGGAAATGATCTATCACTTATTTCCTACACAGATGCATATTTGGCAAGTTGCATTGATGACCAACGAAGCACCAGTGGAGCAACGTTCTACATGGGTGAGTGTTTAGTATCATGGTTAAGCAAGAAACAATCACCAGTATCCTTATCTACAGTCAAGACAGAGTATATTGCAGTAGCATCATGTTGTACATAGGTTCTTTGGATGAAACAAACTTTGACATATATACAGGTTGAGTATGATGAGCCCATTCCAATCTATTGTGACAATACAAACACCATCAGTATCTCAAAGAACCTGGTGATGCACTCCAAGACGAAGCACATTCCTATCAGGTATCACTTTCTACCGGAACAAGTTGCAGAGAATAACATTAGAGTTGAATATGTGGGCACAAAAGAACAAGTGGAGGATATCTTTACAAAACCACTTCCAAGAGAAGCCTTTGAGTATCTTTGCCAGAGAATCAGAGTAATTTCTACACCAAAATGAATGATTTTGAATGCTTATATTATATGTCTTAGATTTACATGAGGAAGCACCATAAAGAGGACAGTTTAGGTTGGGCGATCATTTTCAGGAAGAGTTTAGTCAGGGGGAGCAACCCCGGATGGGAAGATACCTTTGCCATTGATGAAAAAGGAGGATAGATTTATCAGATGCAAAGATAAAATTGCTTGGAGAAAGAGCACATAGGCATGGTTCCAGGGGGAGGATGAGTGGTATGACTTCAGTACTGCATCAGAGTGATTCCATCAATGCCAAAGGGGATATTGTTGATTAATTGGGTTAGTTTCCATTGATGCCAACCCTTGAAGAAAGTTCGGTAGAAAATTCTTATATCACAAATGTTTGGGTAATGGACCCAAGTTTGTTTGATGGATAATGATATGAATTTTGATATATTTGAAATTAAGACTATTCTAGATGGATATTACATGTCATTCCATTTCCAGTGGTGTGTGGAACGTCACATAACTCATCACGGTTAGAGAGTTATGGCCATGTGAAGTTGGAGAACCCTCATGAGTCATCTAGAAGCCCCCAAAAGTCAAAGTGTTTGCAAAAGAAATTATTTAAATAATAAATTTAATGGAGAACTCCCTAAAATAAGGAAAGTGGGATGCTACATGAAAGTATAAATAAGAGACAAGTCTCTCTCATTTAAAACACACTTGAATATCACTAAATATCTATTTTTGTGAAAGGTTATTTGGGAAGGTATTATTGATAGAGAAAAATTTTAGCAGAAAAAGTGCGGCAGAAAAAGTGCGATAGAAAAATCACATTAGAAAAAGTGTGGCAAAAAAATCGCAGCAAAAAAAGTGCGGCAGAAAAACTGCAGCAGAAAAAGTGCGGAAGAAAAATTGCAGAAACAACATGGTTGGGTTCTATTTATGAGATATATGAAACATCTTATTTAATGTATGTTTTGTGAGCTATGGTTTAGCTGTTGAGATGGTATTGGATGTTCAATATTGCTACATATATCAGATTCATTGAGGGATACAATTGGTATTTTGTTGTTGGTATTTGGCATATGGGTATTGGTATTTTGGTTGTGATGTGTTGCTGAAGTTGTTGGTTTAGATTGAGGCTACATAATAGTGAGGTTGTGGAAAATGGTTTGATGTAAGGTTTTATGGTATTTGGTTATGGATAGTGTGATGTATTTCCAAAGAACTTTTGATGGTTATGTTGGTATATGTACTTGGTGTATGTTTGAGGTACATGGTTGAGACAAGTAGTTGATGAGTTGGCACATACATGAGGTGTATACTTGATGATGTTGGTACATCTTGATGATTCATAGTTAATGTGTATTTGATGCATGATTGGTACATATTGGGTGCATGGTTGATGCACTCATTGATGGTACATGTTGAGGTACAGGTTGGTGCATGGTTGATGCACTTGTCTATGTTACAGGTTGATTACAGGTTGATTGGTACAAGTCTACAACAATATATCTCACAACGATAGTGTGGAAGTGGTTCCATCATTCTACTTCTACGTCAGGGTGGTTGGACGGGGCAAGGACAAGTGGTTGTAGACACCTTCCGATTGTAGCCGAAGAACTTAGGGGGTTGTAGCCTCCTTCTGGTTGTAGCCAGAGAATTGGGGAGTTGGAGCTTCCCTTAGGTTGTAGCTTGATAAACTATGGGGTTGGAGCCTCCTTCTAGTTGCAGCTGGAAAACAAAGGAAGTTGGTGCTTCCAATGAATGTAATTTTTCAAGAGATATAAGAAAAAACATTTTGAGGTTTTTTCTCGCTTTGGGTTTCCACGTAAAAACATTGGTGTACTGTGTATGTGTATGATTGCTCATTTGTTCATTGTTTATTTACTCAACAATTAATAGATGATAATGCTACACTGATATAACACTTGAATTATATGGTTGAAAAGGTTTAAATTTCTCTATTATTGATTAACCCACCCTCTCAGTCATTCAACAATTGGTATCAGAGCAGGCTCCTTTAAAATCAATTTAACCACTGGAAGGTAGATCATGGAGAGCAACAACATTTATAAAATATGAATACCACAATTTGATGGAAAAAAGTATGCATTTTGGAGCAGAAGGATGAAAACATATATACAGGCACAAGGATTTGAAATATGACAATCAATTGTAGATGGATACAAAGAACCAACAATTCCACCGACAAATTAAAGAGCAATGAAACTCGGGCAAAATAATTCCAAAGCCACAAATGCACTTCTGAATGGTCTTTGTGAATCGGTATACACCAAGGTTATACATTGTAAATCTGCTAAAGAGATTTGGGACAAACTCCAAAATATTTATGATGGAGATTCAAAAGTCAAAGCACCGAAGTTTCAAACTTACAGAGGTCAGTTTGAACAACTAAAGATGAAGGAAGATGAGAATATTACAACTTACTTCTTACGAGTCGATGAAACATTAAATGCAATCGTAGGATTGGGAGAAGAAATTAACGAATCTATAATTGTTCAAAAGGTACTAAGATATATTTCTATGAGATTTGATCCTAAGATATCAACACTAGAATAAAGAGCAGATCTAGACTCATTAAGCATGGACGAACTACATGGAATATTCACAGCATATGAAATGAGAACTGAATAAGAAAATCCAGAAATAAAAGAAGTAGCTTTCAAAGCATCTAAAAGGTCAAAGAAAAATGGAAAGAAAAAAGAAAAAGAACATAGCATCGACAACGACATCTCGGAAGATGATGAAGAAATGGCCAACTTTGTCAGAAGATTGAATAAGGGAACCAACGACAGACATAAAGGTAAGTTTCCATTGATTTATTTTAATTGTGATGGTATTGGTCATTTTTTTAATAAATGTCCTCATAAGAAAAATAAGAGGAATGCCGGAGATTACTTAAATAGAAAACAAACATACGAAGGAAAAAGAACCACAAAGAAAGCTTTCAAGAAAATCTTATGCACCAAAGAAGACATCTCCTCATCAGATGAAAATGAAGTCAGTGACAATGAGACAGAAATAGTTCTATTCATGGCAGTAAAAGACTCTGATAAAGAAGGCACTGAAGAATAATATGAAGAGGCTGAAGAAGAATATGAAGAGGCAAAAGTTGACTACCAAGAAGAATTGTTGTGTTTCATAGAAGTTATAAGAAGAGAGAAGAAGAAAAATAAGAAGTTACAACCGAAACTAGACAAGAAAGAAGACACTCAAGAACTAAAACAAATGATCACAAATTTGAAGGTTCAAATTGAAAAAGATAAAAGAATTGAAGAAGCACTCAAAGAACAACTAGAAGAAAGAGATAGGATCATTGGAAATTTGGAAGTCGAGATTGTCACATTAAGAAAGGATATTCAAAAGAAAAATATGCAGAACAACTCAAAAGTTTTGGATGACATTATCAATAGTCAAAAACCTCATCATGACAAGTCCGAACTTGGATACAATCAGATAGAAAAGGGATCAAGCTCCAAAACAACAAAACAAGAAACATATCCAAAAATCTATGCAGAAACAATCAAAGGGGATAGGAAGATCTACAAGGAAGATTACAGGGATAATCCTCCATCGAGAAGATTCAGATTTCAGAATTAACAACTGACATATAGGCCTCAGGAAGAAGAAGGATTCAAAGTAGCAACTCCGTACATAAGATCTTCAACTCCCAGGTATCAAACTATATTTTTTGGTTTAAGTTATGCATGTAATAATTTTGGACATAAAGCTATGAATTGTAGATCTAACATCGGGAACATAAACAACTTTGAAAATCATACACAAAAGGGTTATCCAAGAAGGCCTAGTGAAACACATAGAATAAGTTACAACAGGTTTGAATCATTGTGCATTGAAGTGGAATGCTACAAGTGTAACAACTTCTAACACATGGAAAAATATTGCAGAATGACACTTCCTCCTGGAGAACCAAAACAGAACAACAACAATCACATACAATAATATCATAAGAGAACATGGATAAGAAAGTAGAATCAATATAGAAATGAATAATGCACACTCGCTCTACAAGCTAAGCAGAGGAAACATGATTGGTATGTTGACAGTGACTATTCAAAACACATGATATGTGATAAAGACATGTTTCTTACATTAAGAAAGGAAAGAGATGGATCAATTTCCTTTGGAAATGATGATTCAACTAAAATAATTGGAAAAGGCACAGTCAAAATTGGAAACAAGAATACTAAGGAAACAAATGTTCTACTAGTAGAAGATATGAAACATAATATTCTAAGTGTGAGTCAAATGTGTGACAAAGGTCATAAAGGTACTTTCGATTCACAAAAGTGTGAGATATGAAATTAAGGTTAATGAAAATTTATTGCAACAACTGCAAGAACTTCAAGCAACATATATGTACTAAGTGAAATTGGAAATGAAAAGTGTTGTCTAAGAAAGGAAGATGAAAGTTGACTATGGCATAAAAGAATGGGTCACATACACTTTGATGACCTTGTCAAAGTCAACAAAAAGGAAGCAGCTAGAGAAATGCCCTGGATTATGAAACCAACCAACACTTTATGCAAGCATTGTCAACAAGGAAAACAAACAAAGACCAGGTTTAAATGAAAAGAATATTCAATGACAAGACCACTGGAAATTGTGCATATTGATCTAGTTGAACCAACTACAACAAAGGGTTTAAAATGTGAGAAATATTTTATGTTATTAGTTGATGATTATACAAGAATGAATGTAGTTTTCTTTCTCAGGAATAAGTCAGAAGATTTTGAAAACTTTAAGGTCTACAAGGAAATGGTTGAAAATGAAATGGATTCAAAAATCAAATCTTTGAGATCTGATAATGGAGGAGAGTTCACTTCAAAGGAATTTATGGACTATTGCAACATGAATGGAATAAAAAGACAATTCTTTGTTGCTAGGACACCTCAACAGAATAGAGTTGTTGAAAGAAATAACATGACAGTACATGAAATGGCTCGAATAATGTTAATGGATTCCAAATTGATAGATATCTTTTGGACACATGCAATGCATACAACAGTCACATTCAAAACATAGTAATGCTCAGAAACACCACTAACAAAACTCCCTACGATCTATGGAAAGGAAAACCAACAAATGTGAAGCACTTCAGAGTATTTGGAAGCAAATGCTACATTAAAAGAGAAGATGGTAGAATGAGAAAGTTTGACTCTCGTGTGGACAAAGGAGTACTTGTTGGTTACTCAAGTACAAAGAAATCATACAAGTGTTACAATTTGAGGTTGAACAAAGTTATGGAAAGAATCAATGTAACAATTGATGAAAAAGGTGGACGATAATTAAAGGAAGAAGAAAATGAATCAATGGAATAACTTTACGAAGAAGAAGCAAAAGATGAAGAAGAAGTAGAAGGGAAAGATGAAGATGATCAAACAAAATTAGAAGATAAAGTTCAACAAGTGCCTCCAAATACACCTAGCAAACAAGTACAGAAGAATCATATTTTAGATCAGATTATCAGAAAGAAAGATGTAGGAGTTGAGACTAGAAGAACAATCCGTTCACCAGAACAAACACACCTAACACTCTCATCTACTATTGAACCAAACAGTTTTGAAGAGGCCATCAAGGAATAATTTTGGAATAAGGCCATGGATGAAGACTTGGATAAAATAAATAATAATTACACTTGGGAATTGGTTCCAAGACCAAAGAATAAGAATGTGATTGGCACAAAGTGCGTATTCAAAAATAATTTAAATGAAGATGGACAAGTTACAAGGAACAAAGCTATATTGGTATGTAAAGGATATGCACAGGTTGAAGGAATCGACTTTGAAGATACATTTTCTCCGGTTGCCAGAATGGAAGCAATCTGATTGCTCCTAGCTTATGCATGCTCCAAGAATATTAAAGTGTATCAGATGGACATGAAATCAACTTTTATGAACATGGAACTTGAAGAACAAGTCTACATTGAATAACTAGAAGGATTCCAGTTGTCAGAGAACGTAGATTATGTGTGTAAATTGAATAAGACAGTGTATGGTCTAAAACAGGCTCCTAGAGCATGGTACTCTAGACTAGATAAATATCTACAATAGGCAGGGTTCAGAAAAGGAAGTGCAGACAACAACCTCTACATCAAGGTAACTCAAGATAGTATTTTATTAATTGAAGTTTATGTTGATGATATTATTTTTGGAAGTATTGGTGACAGGTTAAGCCAGAAATTTGCAAAGGATATGCATAATGAATTTGAAATGTCATTACTTGGATAACTATCCTTCTTTTTGGGTCTTCAGATACATCAAATAAACCAATGAATTTTTATTTCTCAAACTAAGTATATCAGAGAAATGCTAAAGATGTTCGGAATGAAAGATTGCAAACCAGTTACCACTCCTATGAAAACCAGTTGCAAGTTGAGAAAAGATGATGATTCAAAGTCTACAGACCAGAGGCAATACATGTCAATGATTGGTAGCTTACTATATGTGACAACATCCAGACTATATTTAATGCAGACAGTTGGATAGGTGGCACGATTTCAAGCAACACCAAAGGAATCACATGTCTTAATAGTGAAGAGGATTTTCAGATATCTCAAAGGAACATAAGAGTTTGGATTAGGGTATCCAAAAGGAAATGATATATCACTTATTTCCTAGATAGATGCATATTGGGCAGGTTGCATTGATGACCGATGAAGCACCAGTGGAGAAACGTTCTACTTGGGTGAGTGTTTAGTATCATGGTTAAGCAAGAAACAATCACCAATATCCTTATCTACAGTCGAGGCAGAGTATATTGCAGTAGCATCATATTGTACATAGGTTCTGTGGATGAAACAAACTCTGACATATATACAGGTTGAGTATGATGAGCCCATTCCAATCTATTGTGATAATAAAAACACCATCAGTATCTCAAAGAAACCGGTGATGCCCTCCAAGATGAAGCACATTCCAATCAAGTATCACATTCTACGGGAACATGTTGCAGAGAATAACATCAGAGTTGAATATGTGGGCACAAAAGAACAAGTGGCAGATATCTTTACAAAACCGCTTCCAAGAGAAGCCTTTGAGTATCTTCGCCATAGAATTGGGGAGTTGGAGCTTCCCTCAAGTTGTAGCCTGAGAAAATAGGGTGTTGGAGCCTCCTTCCAGTTGCAGATTGAAAACAAATAAAGTTGGTGCTTCCAATGAATGTAATTCTTTAAAACATATAAGAAAAAACATTCTTTGGTTTTCTCCCGCTTTGGGTTTCCACGTAAAAACACTGGTGTACTGTGTATGTGTATGATTTTTCATTTGTTCATTGTTTATTTACTCTGCAATTATTGGATGATAATGCTACACTGATATAACACTTGCATTATATGGTTGAAAAGGTTTAAATTGCTCTATTACTGATTCACCCCCCCTCTCAGTAATCCAACAAGAACATCACAAACTTCTAGTGGGGAAACACCACACATTACCCCATCTTTGAAGGGCTTGATTTCATAGGATAGGTGACACTATTGGTTTATGCAAATGTCTTGTCCTTGGTTCAACCAACCAATGGTGTATGGTTGTGGGTGTGGCATCACCTGAAAATTTAATCTCTTGATGACCTTGGTTGAGATCAGGTTCTTTTGGCTCCTTCTATCAACCATGAAATGTAGTGGGGTCCCCTTCACACACTCTATGAATGGAAGAGCTTCTCCCCTTCCTCAAGATCCTCTAAATTTTTTGGTTGGATCTTTGCGGTGGTGATGGTATCACTGGGTTTTCATCGATAATTAATTTTCCCTTATCTTGTTCTGAACCAGAGTCCGAGTTAGGGTTTGTCTCATTTTCTTTAAGTTTGACGAATAATGAATATTTCGAGTGGCATTCATCAGTTTTGTGTTAGGGGATTTTGTGGAACTCACACCACTTTCCAGTGTCCTTTTTCAACTTCCTATTACAATTATTTACCTATGAATTATATTGGTTGTATTGAGGTTGGCCTTCCTTGCTCCATCCCTTGTTCTTTGAGTTATGGTCACCTTTACCATGCTTCCTTTGTTGTATATTTGTAGACTTGAACTCCTGCTTATTCTGTTGCTTAAATTTTTGCTCGACTTTGACAATGTATTGATAAGAGGCTCCTAGTGAGGAGATGTCCAATAAAACCATCTCTGTTTGGATGTAAATTTGTAGGCCACTATAGTACTTCAGAACCAGGTGTCACTCGAAGTTGTTGATACCCAACTTTGAGTGCAAGGTATGGAAGGTGTTGGTGTACTTCGACATCGTCTAATCTCTTTCTTGATGCAGAGTCATCCATCATGTGTAATCGTCATCATAGTTTTGAACATGTTAGAATTCCTTGTGGGTCTTGTCCTGAATGTCATAAACTTGTCTGCGTTATGTATCTCTTAGTAACAGTCCCACCAATATTTGAAATGGGGAAGGAATTTAAGAAGAATGAAGGTGATATTTTCGGTGTCAATTTTTTTTTGAACAGAGTAATACCCCTTTAATAGATTCAACCATTTATCCAAAGCATTTGCATGTATATATATTTCAAATAAATGGATATCAAATTTAATTTGTGCCTTGAATGGTGTCACACCTTTGAAATGGCTACTTATTGAAGGTGCCTCACCCACTCACGACAATCGTCGAAGGATTTGGGCAAAGTTGTCCATCATCTTGTTCCGGTGTTGCAGGAGGGATTCCTTGACCAAAATTTTGAAAGGATTTCTTTCTTTTTCATCTCTTTTTTCTTTATCCATGGGAGGTTTCTTGGGCTGGTGAGAGTGATCGTATCCAAGTGAAACTAGCTCTAGACCCAACTCTCTATACCATGACCTTGTCGGGAACATGCACCGAGAAATAACAAGAAACATATTTCTCTAATACCATTGATACAAGTTATATTGAGAATTAATTGAAACAAACATATAAATATAACAAAGAGTACAACAATACAATGAAACCCAACTTCTAATAATGAATAAAATAACAGAATACTGTAGAACATAATCTGGCTAGAATGGTGGTTATGGCTTATATCCGAAGAGAAAAAGATGTCAGATACACTCATTCAAAAAAAGATAATACAATGGGCCACAAGAATGGCCTTTTAACATAATCAAGAACCTTGAAGGTTCAAAACCCTAACCCAGGGAGATGAAGCGCCAAAATGTTTGCAGGTCTCGAGGGGTTAGTTTATGTGCCAAGTTGTCAGGGTCACAATGTTTGCATACAATATCCACTTGGGGTGTTTATTAGATCATTAAAAAGGTCTAATTGAGACATACAATTATTGGCAAATCCTGGGCATTTCGTGGCAACCCTAAGTCCCCAAATGGCCAAAAAACATTGTTTAGGGCCTCAAAACAACCCTGAAAGTTTAGGACTCACAAATCATAACAAAAGAGACCAAGATGGAGAATTGTGATGATTCAAGGGAAGAGGTGGGTGGCCACTGATATCCACATGGATCATAAGGAGTTGAGTAGGGGTAAAAGGGGAGGCTTGTTCACGAGAACCACAATTGTAGATTGTGGAAGCCAAACTTCAAGGAGTTGATCATGTAGCCCTTTCTTAGTGCGTAGGAGAAGGGTGGGATTGACCATGGAGCCATGCGATGTGCCCTTCCAACGATTTGATAAGGGCCATGCCCTTCAAACCAAGAAACCCTCGTCTAGGTCATGTGCAAAGGACATGAAGGTGGTCGACAACAGTTTTGAATGCCATGCCCATTTCCAACATATGGTCACTTCAATAAGATTTCATAACTCGCCTTAAACTTGCAAATAGTAAACACTTAACCATAGTTAGAGAGGGAATGCATGAGGCTTCCTGGGGAAAATGAAACGAACCGCTAGATTAATCAAGCAAATATGAGTATTTACCAAGTTATAAATCTTCATTAAGATGACATAAACAAAAATCATTA
>JZKD02S2324268.1:167079-178602 GCA_000966675.3 Picea glauca | reverse complement strand
ATAATCAATATTCATTGCACAATGATAAAAAAAAACTTGTGCACTTTTAACCATTATAATTTTCTAACGCAACAAAAACCCTAAAAGAAATAACTAGTAATAGGAATTCAAACTATACATAAGTATCTACCTAAGAGTGTAATCATTTATTACTTATCCTTGGGTTTGTGCAACTTGCACATTTCTTATGCATGCTAAGTGCAAATTGCACTATAAATTTTCATAATGATTAATGTAATATGATAATTATAATTTACAAGGATCAATCAATAATACCATTATAATCATTACTAATTTATCAAAATTTTAAGATTGTCAGCGAAAACATGAATTTAAATCCTAAACGCCATCAAGGACCATAACACAATATTAATATTAATCAATAAAACAATGATATTAATCAATCATTAATTAACCTTAAACCCCACTTACTAAATTATAATCATTAATAGCGTCCGTAGTATATGGACACTATTTTAGTCTTTACTAAAATTCTTAACATAAAAAGAAATCTTCTTGAAAAGAAGGAACATCGAATGTATCTTCAAGGTAAAGTTATTTAATCCTTCCTTCCATATTTCATAATTTAAAATACATGGTGAAATCTGAAAAGGTTCCAGTAAGCTACAAGTAATAAATCGAACAAGCATGTCCTTTATTGCAATATAAGTTCTTAAGTTTAGACATGAGCAAGCGGAGAAAAATCCCACACAGATCTTATTTGTTGTGGCTTAGATAAATAATTAACATATATATGTAAAATTATTATATAACATTTTATAATCATTATCACAAATGTCCAACTAATCACATACTCTTAATCGAAAACACTGTAACCATTTTCTAAGGATAAAAACATGTTTAATTATTTTAAGAATTACTAATTTTTCGTAATATTGTTTGTGGTAGTGCACTATGGCAGGTGTCTTCCCAAAAAGAACTTAATCTGACCAACTCTGATATAAAGGACCACTTACTCAATGTTAGTAACTTTTCATAGAGGAAGGAGTCAGCGTTACGGCCTACTCGCTTCTGCTCAGGTTCATCGAGTAACCCAGCCTATCGATTTCATCGACTTAACAAGTAGAATATTTTCCAAATATTAAGGAGAATAAAAAATTAGTTTTAAAGAGAAGCGACGATCAAGCCGAACTCTTGGCTTATGATAAAATGGGAGGAAGGATAGGCTCGATCTTCAAGAAAGATCATTCATTGTCGATGAGGTTCCCAATGCATGATACATATTTTCATTCTCAAGAATTCAAATATAAGAAATAAATGCAATACCATTCTTCATCTAACTATTGAACATATGTATGTAATGATACTTGCAGAAAATAATATAGCACGTGCGGGAAAAGGATATTGCACTTGTCAAGTTACATGTGTTTTTAGAGATGGTAATTAGAATCACAATTTAGTATTCAACGCTATTTCAACATAGATTTGATCTAAAGGATCAATTGCAACCAAAATCGGGACTGAAATTTACAACATGATCTCTACATACAATATAACATAATTGTTAAATACTGTAACCAAAGGATTTTTGTTTTCGTAGAACTTCAATCTAGAACTTGATGGATTTTGAATTTGAGTCTTCACTTGAAATCTTGCACACTGTCCTATCCCTTGCCTGTTAATCCCAAGACTTCACTGGTACCTCCCAACCAACACCAGGGGTAATATTCTTCCCCCTTATCCCCCGAGACACAAAGGGTCCACACACAATAAACCAAAAACTCAATAGCACAAACTTGCCCTCGCAAGGAGAGTTTCCACCTGTTGCACAAGTTTCCAACCCAACTCTCCACAAGTAACTAGTCAATAAAAATTTCAGCAACATAACATTCATCCAACAATAGGGTATTTCTCTCTTCCTCACCATTTCTTTTATATGAAAAATATCCTTGACACATGTCCTTTTATGCACAATTAAACAATATTAAATAATTAAATTAAGGATTATTCACCCACAACACATGTCACACTCTCCCCAAGTTGCACATGTTAAATCCCTTTTTAATTTATTTAATTAGTCATTTTCCCTCACACTCCCCAATTTGTTCCTATTTTTCCTCCTAGTTGTCTCTTCGTTCTCCAATACCTCCTTTATTGTTTCCCCTAACTAAATTTTAGTTTGAGTTTGATTGGGAGTCTTTCTTTAGTTATGATTTAGTGGTTGATTGACTTATGGTACTAACTCTATGTTGACCACCTATTCTCTCATGAATCTATTTTATTTTAATTAAAAATCATTTTTTATTAATTTCATGCACACATGTGCACATACCCAACTTTTGATTCATATTCTCCTTTTACTAAATTTATTAAGTCTAACTTCCCTTATTCCAATTTAATATTTTTATTTAGTCAAACATCTTAGACTTAGACTCTTTGTTAGTTTTCAAGTTTATAATTTATTAATTAATTGTATTCTCTTTTCTAACAAAGTCTAAGCATTTTTATTTTATTTTCTAGGCCTTCTAGATTTTTATTGACTCACAATTTTGTTTACGCGACGTGCCCTTCAAGACGCACTTCTGTGCTCCAAGGGTGCCACTTGCCATTGACTAGTTTGATAGTTTGTCAGACACTTGGAGTCAACACTCCACTGGCCGACCTTGTGAGAGACTAAGGGATTTTCTAAGGAATAATGACTCTTCCTTATTGTGTGCCCCTTATAATTCCTCGTGAGCGAATGTCTCAGCCTTTACGACATAGTGGACCTCTCAGAACAAGGTAATCATTAACTTCCAGTTCAGGTCATGGCGAGAGTGCTAGTAGGCTGTGACAAGGGCGTGGTCACACCTCTTTCTTATCCATCTGGGGTCTGTGTATGACCCCTTTACTCCATATGCGATTCATATTAGCAAGTGTCACCATGCCTTCATCCACTAACAAGGACAATTTCAATAATCCATATTGAAATCATCATATAACACATGCGTATAAATCAAATACTCAAACCAAATATAAGTCCACTCCCCGACTCAATCCGGAGTCAAAGGAAGTCTATTGATGCCCTCAACATCCTCAACCTATCACGTTCCTTGCACACTTAGGAAACCTGATCATAATACCTGTCAATATATATAAATCCAGAAAAAACATATAAATCTCAATGCTCACCACATCATAACTTATAATCAAAGAATAATCATAATGTACGATGTTTTTACGAGATCACTTGTTCACAAGTGTCCTCAAAGAATAAGTCAATATATAATATGTGATCTGTGGAACTGGATGTTACATACACCCCCTCTTGTTTTAAACTTCGTCCTGAAGTTTATTACAATCTAGTAAATAAAGCAATAAATGTATCTGGTACTACTCTATATATTCAATCTATCAAAATAAATAAGGAAACTGTTGACACAACTTATATGTGTCCTCCCATGTAGCAGAGTGTGGAGTATAATTGTTGCACTAGACCTTGACCTGATCGACTATTCAATGTCGTAGATGTTGAATGCCATGGTCAAGTATGCATATTGGCTCCGCCATGAGAGCACCCGCGTTGGATACCTACAAAGAACTCAAGTCAATAACATGTGATGGATCTAAAATATAATTTTGCAAAACAAATACATGAAACACATCGTGTATACGCCTCAAAGAACTAGGGAAGGATTGTCGGTAAGCTACGGTTCCTTTCCTTTATACAACTTCGAAAGGTCCCAAAAACCTTGGAGAGAGTTTAGCTTCCTTTCTAAACTTAATCAAACACTTATGTGGTTTTATCCGCAAGAAAACTTTGTCACCAATCTCATAGTTGTGGTCAATGCAATGCGCATCAACATAACTCTTTTGTCAATCTTGCACTTCTTTAATCCTTTTTCTTATAGTTCCCATATGTTCTTCCATTTCTTGGATCACTTCTGGTCCTACTAGGACCCTATCCTCTAGTCGATCCCAACTCAGAGGTGTCTTAAATGGTCATCCGTATAGAAACTCAAAAGGTGCCATCTTTATCGTACTCTGATAATTGTTATTGTATGCAAACTCTACCAATGGAAAAAATTCTTCCCTATGTTTATGTTGATCCATCACATACATCCGAATCATATCCTCTAAAATTTGATTTGTTTTTTTGGTTTGTTCATCTGTTTCGGGGTGATATGTTGTACTAAAATTCAATTGCATTCCTAAATCCTCTTGGAAACTAGTCCAAAATTTTCCTTTGAATACTGATCCTCGATCATATATTGTCTTCCTTGGTACACCATGAAATATCACAATCTCACTAGCAAAAACTATAGCTATGTTTGGCACCTGATACATCGTACGAACTGGAATAAAGTGTGCACTCTTCGTCAAAGTGTCTACGACCAAAAAAATATAATCGTGCCTCCTTACCATCAGTGGAAATCCAACAATAAAATCCATCGAAACGACTTCCCATTTCGATTCAGGAGGAAGGATAGGCTCGATCGTCAAGAAAGATCATTCGTTGTCGATCAGGTTCCCAATGCATGATACGGATTTTCAATCTCAAGAATTCAACTATCCTCAGTAGAATCTGTGATTGAAATTAATCATTGCGTATTACAAATGATACAAGGAATTATCGAACCAATGACACAAGGTGGATAGGAAGAGCGATTGAAATTAAAAGAAGGATTGGATAGACTCTGATTACACTTGGCCGAATACTGGAAATAAAATAAGTAAGTGTAGCAATAATATAACTAAGAGTCCATATGCAGAGAAGTAATATGAGTACCAGGATACTATCAGGGAAAAAGATGGTTAGATCCTGCAACCATCCACTGAGCCAATGCATAAAGCTACCTCTGGATTCTAGTGCGCAAAAAATACTTGTTTCACTCCATCATAATGGGAGCTGGTAAATCTCTGCAGATTGTTTGACTCCATGTCGAAATTGGTTGGTACAAGACCGAACAAAACATGTCAATTTGTTGAAGGGTTGCAACCTGAGCAGATGGAAATTTGAAGACAACCAAATAAGGGTCTTAAGGATAAAAGATAATCATGATTTCCCCTCTACTCGGAAGATCTACTGAAAGAGGGTGAGTGGATGGCTTCCAAAAAGTTTGAAGGAAGGTTTGTCAAATAAAATCCAATTTGGGCAAAGATAATTTCATCGTTCAACTTTCACATTCCGAATAATTTAGTAGTAAAATTTTTAAAAATGAGAGAGGTTAAAATGCAGAGATTAAATCCACCATTGTAGTTATTAAAATTTTCTTGATCTAACTCAGCGTTTAATAGAATTCCTTGCAACAAGCCTAACTCTGTACATAATTTTACAACAAGTTTTACATCCTTTCCATAACATAATTATAAACGAAAAAACATATGACAGAACTGATTCTCTACATAATTTAAATACAACGAGTAACTGAATGTTTGGCATCAATGAACGAATTATATACTACAAAAACACAATGAAAGGTTTAATCTATGAAAAATTTCTAGCTCATGTTTAAGGAAATGAGGAAATATCAGAAATCAACGAAATACCATTCGTCATCTAACTTTTGAACGTATGTATGTAATGATACTTGCAGAAAAGAATATAGCACTTGCAGGAAAAGGCTATTGCACTTATCAAGTTATAGGTATTCTTAGATATGGTAATTAGAATCACAATTTAATATTCAACCCTATTTCAACACAGATTTGATCTAAAGGATCAATTACAACCAAAATCGGGACTGGAATTTACAACATGATCTCTACATACAATATAACATAATTGTTAAATACCGTAACCAGAGGATTGTTGTTGTCGAAGAACTTCAATCCAAAAATTGATGGATTGTGAATTTGAGTCTCCACTTGAAAGCTTGCGCACTGTCCTATCCCTTGCCCGCTAATCCCAAGACTTCACCGATACCTCCCAACCAACGCTTGGGGTAGTATTCTACCCCTTATCCCCTCGGGCTGCAAAGGGGTCACACACAATAAACCAGAAAATCAATAGCACAAACTTTCCCTCGCAAGGAGAGACTTCGACCTCTTGCACAAGTTTCCAACCCAACTCTCCACAAGTAAACTAGTCAGTAAAAATTTCGGCATCATAACATTCATCCAACAATAGGGTACTTCTCTCTTTCTCACCATTTATTTTATAGGAAAATTTGACTTGACACATGTCCTCTCATGCACAATTAAACAATTTTAAATAATTAAATTAAGTATTATTCACATACAACACATGTCACACTCTTCCCAAGTTGCACATGTTAAATCCCTTTTTAATTGATTTAATTAGTCATTTTCCCTCACACTTCCTAATTTGTTCCTATTTTTCCTCCTATTGGTCTCTTAGTTCCCTAATCCCTCCTTTATTGTGTTCCCTAACTAAATTTCAGTTTGAGTTTGATTAGGAGTTTTCCTTTAGTTAGGATTTAGTGGTTGATTGACTTAGGGTACTAACTCTATGTTGACCACCTATTCTCTCATGAACCTATTTTCTTTTAATTAAAAATCCTTTTTTATTAATTTCATGCACACATGTGCACATACCCAACTTTTTATTCTTATTCTCCTTTTACTAAATTCATTAAGTCTAACTTCCCTTATTCGAATTTAATATTTTTATTTAGTCAAACATCTTAGACTTAGACTCTTTGTTAGTTTTCAAGTTTATAATTTATTAATTAATTGTATTCTCTTTTCTAACAAAGTCTAAGCATTTTTATTTTATTTTCTAGGCCTTCTAGATTTTTATTGACTCACAATTTTGTTTATGTGACGTGCCCTTTAAGACACACTTCCATGATCCAAGGGTGCCACTCGCCATTGACTAGTTTGGAAGTTTGTCAGACACTTGGAGCCAACACTCCACTGGTCAACCTTGTGAGAGACTACGGGATTTTCTAAGGAATAAGTATTTTGCCTTATTGCATGCCCCTCAGAATTCCTCGTGAGCGATTGTCTCAGTCTTCCCTCATGACATCGTGGACCTCTTGGAACAAGGTAATCGTTAAAATTCAGTTCAGGCCACGGTGAGAGTTCTAATAGGCTGTGACAGGGACACTGTCACACCTCTCCCTTATCTGTCTAGTTTCTGTGTATGACCCATTTACTCCATATGTGAGTCGGATTAGCAAGCGCCACCATTCCTGCATCCATTGACAAGGACAATGGCAATAATCCATATTGAAATCATCATATAACACATGCGTATAAATCAAATACTCAAACCAAAAACAATTCCACTCCCTGACTCAATCCGGAGTCCAAGAAAGTTTGTTGATGCCCTCGACATCCTCAACTTGTCACGTTCCATGCACACTCAGGAAACCTCATCATAATACTTGTCAATATATATACATCTAGAAAACAACATATAAATCTAAATGTTCATCACAATGTTCATCACATCATAACTTATAATCAAAGCACAATCATAATGTACCATGTTTTTACCGAATCACTTGCTTGCAAGTGTCCTCAAAGAATAAGTTAGTATGTAAAATGTGATTTGTGGAACTAGATGTTACATAAAAGAGGAAACGAGAAAGGTGAAGGAACAATAAAATTCGGGTTTTAACCCTACTCTATTTTTTTTAATTTATTGTTTTAGAACTGAGTTAAATGGAGTTAAGAGAGGGGTACATATATTTCTCATGCGAGGGTCATGTTAGGATATTTAGACACTTAGGAGTTAGTTAAGATCTACTTGGTCTAATGTGTCGTTAGGTAAAAGTGTGTTTCAAAGTGTGTTTCTTTAGTATGCATTAGTATGCATTTATAGTTAGGAAATTCGACGATCACGATATGTTCCCGACATAGAGTGACCTGACAGTTCATATTCTCCTCGATCTTAACGACCATTGATCTGTGGCTTAACACTCGATTGGTCCATGATCTCTATTTAAATAGAATGGAGGGTCATTTGTCGATGATCGATTATGAGAAACTCTCTTGTAAAATCTCTCTGTAATCTTTTTCTTTTGCATTAATAAATTGCTCCAAGTGGTCACGTTGGATGGGGCCGTGGATGTTTCCCCACAGGGGTTTTACCACGTCAAAACATCGGTGTTTTGATCTTTGATCTGGTTGTGTGAGTGGTTACTGAAGGTGTTCGTCCTCTGTTGCAATACATGTGTTGTCGAACATGGAATCAAAGCTCTTAAAAATATAACACCGGAAGAAGCTTGTACTAAAATTAAACCATATGTAAGTCACTTCCGTGTATTTTGCAGTATAGCATGGGCTCACATTCCTGATGAGAAAAGGAAAGCATTGCAACCTAAAAGTGAGAAGTGTATATTTGTTGTTTATTCTGAATATTTCAAAGGTTTAGGCTTCTTCAACCACATTGTAATGTGTTAAATTTGATGAAAATCTCTTGGCCTGTCAGCCTAATTCGACGTTTCTTCCTTCTTTGACCTGTGAGCCTAATTCAACGTTTGTGCCTTCTTCGGCCTGCAAGCCATCTTCGACGTTTGTGCCTTATTCTGTTCTGGTTTCTTTTTCAGATGATGACAGTGAGGATGAAAATTCACCTCCACCTACTCACCTTACTCCAGATGAGTCCTTTGAACTTGAACCAACACCAGCTCTAGCTCCATCGCTTCCTATATGGCTCTGTTCAACATGAGAAGGAGCTGGTGATATTATTGGTGATCCTTCAGATCAACGTCGGACACGTTCACAATTCCAACGAGCCTCTTCTCTTTTGGCTCAAGTTTCAAAGACTCGTGATCCAAAGACATTTGCAGAAGCTTCAGGTCATCCAGATTGGGATACAACAATGAATGAAGAGTATCATTCTTTAATGGAAAATGATACTTGGGATCTTGTACCTCTTCCAAAAGGAATAAAACTTGTCAGATGTAAATGGGTCTACATAACTAAGTATGCATCAAATGGAAGTGTTGAAAGACACACTACTCGGTTAGTTACCAAAGGATTTTCCCAAGTTGAAGGAATTGACTATAATGAAACCTTTGCCTATGTAGCCAAAATGAATTCCATCCACCTTATTATTTCCCTTACTGCCTCACATAAATGGGAGGTCCATCAGATGGATGTTAAATCTACCTTCTTGCATGGATATTTTCAAGAAGAAATCTACATGGAACAACCTCCTGGATATGTCCAAAATGACTCTAGCCTTGTTTGTCGCCTTAAGAAATCTCTTTATGGTCTTAAGCAAGCTCCCCGAGCTTGGTATGCCAAAATGGAAAACTTTCTTATTACCATTGGATTCTCTAGATGCCATTTTGATCCTAATGTCTATACCAAGAAATCAAAAATCCATCTCACAATCCTTGTCCTTTATGTTGATGAACTTATCCTTACTGCTAGTGACTTAAAACTTTTAAACCATGTGAAACCCAACCTTAAGAAGAAATTTGAAATAACAAACTTAGGGTTTTTGCACTATTTTCTTGGCCTCCAAGTTTTGCAAACCAATGAAGGAATTTCTCTTTCCCAATCTAAGTATTCCTGTGACCTTCTTCATCACTTTCACATGGACGATTGTAAACCAACCCCTTCTCCTTTCCTGTCTGGAGTGAAGCTTCTTGCCACCTGTACTTCTCCCGAAGTTGATGCCACTTTATACCGTTAGTTAGTTGGTAGCCTGTTATACTTGACTCGTACCCATCCTGATGTTTCCTTTGTTGTTGTTCTTGTTTTTCAGTATATGAAAACACCCCATGAAAGCCATTGGAAAGAAGCTAAAAGGATACTTCGCTATGTTTGTGATACAATTCAGTTCGGGATACATTACAGTTCAAGGGGGACTCCTTTATTGGTTGGTTTCACTAATTCAGATTGTGCCGATGACCCTGATGATCATGAGTCTACTGCAGGTTATGTTTTCAGCCTTGGTTCAGGACCTGTCACTTGGCCTATAAGAAACAATATGCTATTGCACTTTCTTCAACAGAAGCAAAGTACTGAGCATCGGTAAATGCAAGTCAAGAAGCCTTATGGATTTGACAGATTCTTTCAGAGTTTGGATTCCAGCAACAACATCCAACCAGCCTTTTCTGTGACAATCAGAGTGCCATCAAGCTCGCCAAATACCCAATTCAAAATCAACGTAGCAAACACATTGATCTACACATGCACTTCATCAGAAAGCTCATTCATGATCAAGTTATTGAAGTGTTATTTTTCCCTATAGAAGATCAAGTTGCAGAAATTTTCACAAAGCCTCTTATAGAAGCAAAGTTTTCCAAACTTCGATCTATGTTAGGAGTTCAAGAAGTTGCCATCAAGGGGGGATATGATCTAATGTCTCCTTCCTTCTCCTATTGTGTCACTATTGTAAATCCGTCAATCCTATCCCAAGCTGTTCTTAAGGGGGATGCTAGGATATTTAGACACTTAGGAGTTAGTTAAGATCTACTTGGTCTAATGTGTTGTTAGGTAAAAGTGTGTTTCTTTAGTATGCATTTGTAGTTAGGAAATCTGACGGTCACGATATGTTACCGACATAGAGTGATCCGACGGTTCATATTCTCCTTGATCTTAATGGCCATTGATATGTGGCTTAACACCCGATCGATCTATGATCTCTATTTAAAGAGCATGGAGGGTCATTTGCCGATGATCGATTGTGAGAAGCTCTCTTGTAAAATATCTCTGTAATTTTTTTCTTTTGCATTAATAAACTGCTCCAAGTGGTCGCGTTGGCTGAGGCCGTGGATTTTTCCCCGTAAGGGTTTTACCACGTCAAAACATCGGTGTGTTGATCTTTGATTTGGTTGTGTGAGTGGTTACTGAAGGTGTTCGTCCTCTGTTGGAATACATGTGTTGTCAAACAGGTCCATACCTTATATCAAACCCAACTCCCAACTTGGTGATAATATATTTAAATAGAAATTATATTTTAATCGCCAAACAATTATTATGTGCTAAACAGAGGTGGGAATTGGGAATTGGTTATTATTATTGTATTTTTTTTTAATTAAAAAAAAATGTAAAATTTACACTATTAAAAAGATTAAATGCTTATAATAATTAGTTCTTACTTATTAATTATATAGATTTATTAATTATATATAAATATATATAATATTATAAAGTATTTAGTTAATTAATCCATGCAAACATGGTTGGCCCCTAAGTAAACACTATAATGCTTAATTTATTATTAAGTAATGATAGTGATAAATAAGAAAAATATATATATATAATGTTGTTTTTTCTTATGGGTTTCATAATCCTTTACAGTCTTATGTCTTAAGAGATTGTTTGGATATATAATGTGGATGGGTTGTTTTGTTGCATGATTTAACCGTAATTAAGTGAGTTGTTAGAAAATTTTGTAACTAAGTGATTGGGTAAAAAATAAAAATTGGTTAAGAATGAACTTTGTTTAATATGTATATACTTTATAAGGAAAAAAAGGTTTTAAGTTTTTGTCATCCATATTCATTGTGTATATTATTGCATAAAATTCTATGATAGGGGTTATAAATTGTGTATATTACTACATAACATTTTAAGATAGGGGTTAAATTTGGTATCAAAGCACTTACAAGTTATATAGTTACAAGCAATAATTAAATTAAGAGGGTCATGGAG
>JZKD02S2324268.1:148960-160189 GCA_000966675.3 Picea glauca | reverse complement strand
TAATATATAAGACCATCATATGAATCCATTATGTGAATATAGTAGTCTATATTGTGGATGGGTTTTATTGAATATACATATTATATCTTGTTTCATAACTAACAGAAAAAGTAAAAGTTTCTCAGTGTAATTCCAATTCTCTATGTTGAGAGATGAGTGCTTGTAATGGCTTAATGTTTACTTGAGTAGGCATTCCTTTTAAAAAGGGGGGCTTCCATGGTGTTTGTTTTACTGAGGAATAAGAGATGGATTTGCGCCATGAATTAAAGTAATGATTATTCTCACACCTCTACGCATGTTTTCGTATGATGGTCTAGAAATTAATTTACCATTGCACGGTTATACCAAGTTAATTTATGTTTTTTTAGTAGATGGATTTTGCTTGCGCCATTGGAAAAGGTGGATATATGATTGATCAAGATTTTATATTCTCCTACTCCATGTAAAATAAAGTAGATTTATCTTGCGTATTTTGGAATTTTTGTTGAGGTATGATTGAATGTTGTGATTAGACTCCTTGCGCGCAGTGAAAATATGACGTAATGAGTGATTGTTTAGATATTAGACTTCTTGCGTGAATGGAATTTAATGTAATAAATGATGGTTTTAGGTATTAGACTTCTTGCACGAAATGAAAATATGATTTAATGAATGATTGTTTAGATATTAGACTTCTTGCGCGAAATGAAATTTAATGTGACAGATGATTGCATTTATGTGATTGAAATCTTGCGCCATGAATATAACTGATAATTGCTCTTGCATCTTGGATTTAATGTGGTGTATGATGGGTTATGTGATTTAGTTATAATTCTTGTGTGCCATGAATTAAATGTTGATTTATGATTGATAAGGATAATGATTACCCCTGCATGATTAATTGATGATTAGAATTGATCGATTGATCTAGTTGATGTTGGACTTGATTGTTAGTGGGATGTAGACACCTCCTTGTTCCTCAGAACAATCGCCAACCCTAAGACCTTAAATGGTCAAAATCAATTAGATCTTAGGCTTGAGCGTTGCTTATTTGTCCTGGAGGTCCTAACCTTGCAAGGTAGGATTGGGAGGGTAGTCAATTTTAATATTCATTATCTGGTTGATCATTGTTTATAAATTGTTTCAAGAAGATCGTGATGTGCTAAGTGGCAACGCTAATTATGTTTATGTGTCGCTATCCTTCTTGTTGATGTGTCGAATGCGTCATTATTGATTTCAATATTGAGTAGTTGGTAATGATTTTACTTATGATGTCGTTGATTTTGTGTTGCTATGATTTATATGGTTGACGTTAATTTTCTAATGCAAAAAAAAAAACCTTTTATGCTTCGCTTTCCTAGTCGTAACGGAGGGGCCGTTACAATAACTTCACTTCTCAGGCTCCGTTTCGAATGACTGTTTTTTTGAAATTGGATATTTTTCCGAGAGAAATTCAAATATACAATTTGTTTCTGCAAATTTTTCTCATAAAATATCATAATTGAATCTGATGTGTGTGGCTCCCTTTTTGTCTCCCAAGATGCATGCATGTTTCTCCTGAGATGCATGCATGGCGCATGCAAAAGTTTCTGCATGTGACTCTTGAGATGCATGCATGATATATTCTGCATGAAATTCAGAGAAAAAATCTGAAATGGAGTAGATATCATCTGCAATTAATGGAACAATAATTTGTGCAGATACTTGTGTAGAAGACTCTTCAGAATAAAATGATTGATCTTCTAATGGCTTCTCTTCTGGATCTATCTGTTCAATATTTTGCATGCAATGTTCCTTATTACTAAACATAACCTCCAATATAGTCCATAATTGGTTTGGAGTTGAGTCTTATGATACATCATATACTTGGTGGAGAATTTTAGGAGAAATAGACAAGCAGATACATCCTGTGGCCATATCTTGTCTATTGAGAAAGTCATTTTTCTCATTGGCAGAATTGGGCTCTACTTCCATTGCCATAGTTATTTGGTACAAGCCTTTGCATCTAAGTTGAAGCAGTATTTTTGGATTCCACTCCAACTAGTTATGAGGCATGAGAAGTATCGTCGGAGAATAATCCATCTTTTATGCGTTCTTCAATCTTCAATACTTGCAAAAAGAGTCTGGTGTGTATTTTTCCTAGAAATTTGTCGTCTCTGATACCATGTAAATGTGTTGACCCTGCACATAATAGATCTAGTTGGGAATTGACATACACAGTTGCAGAGAAAATAGAAGAAAAGAGAAGCATGAGAGAAAGAATGGGAGAATTCTAATTAACCGCATTCCACACTCAAAGAGTGAATAATTTACAATAGATATAGGCTACATGAGTAACTCATGTTCCATAGTAGTGATATAGAGATATCTAGACACTCACTAAGAGACATTGGAGTGAATTGTCACCTATTCCTAGTTAACTGATCCATCCAATCATCAGTTAACTGAGTCATGACTTCCACTAGTGTAACTGAGTGTAACTGACTCTAAACTGAAGAGAAACATCATGTTTTGTAGGGAAATATTCTATAGAGAGAATATTCTCATCTAAGGAAGAGTTCTCAACATTGGACGGTAAAACTTAGGAAAATAATTATAGGTGAGTGTGTAATATCTCCAACACATTTTAGCCAACATATATGGAAGTATTTTGGAAAAGAAGATAAGCATATGGCTAGAAAGCCATGGAAAAAGAGCTAAAGTTAAAGCCATTTTTAGAGGTTATCATTCAACTGTGGACCACCTTATCATGTTTAGAATCATTGCAGAGGAGTGTCACAACAATAAAACCAATATCCTTTGTTGTTTCGTTGACTTTAAGAAATTGTTTAACATTGTTTCTAGGACAAACCTTTGGAATAGGTTAGAAGAGATAAAAGTTCCCTTCGGGATGAGAGTTGAGAGTTGCGGTAAGGTTGTATGAGAACTTTATTTCCAAGTTTAGGAGCATTGAAGGTTGGTCAGAAGAAATCACTACAATAGAGGATTCAAGAAAGGTTTTCTCCTATCCCCTACCCTTTTTGGCATTTGCATTGACAAGTTAGAACATTATTTGGAAGTTGCAGGTTGTGTTGGACCAAATCTTCCTCAATGGCTTCTGCTCTAGTACAGGTATGAATGTAAACACTAACAAAATGAAGGTTATGATCATTAAATCCAACAAGATCACCTACGATACTTTTGTATATGACAACAATATCTTGGAGGAAGTGTCTTTGTACAAGTATCTTGGAATTGATATTTATCACAATATCAATTGGAACCATAGCATTGAGAAAATGATAAATGGAGGGTGGAAAGCTTATTATGGGCTTGAAATTAATTTAATTGTAAATTAACATACCTTTGGCTATGGGATAATAAAAATCTCCTCTTTGAGACTCTTTTCACTCCTATTATATTATATGGATGTGAATTTTTGGGATGCAGTATCTCTCAAGAATCCTGGAGAAATATAGAGTAGATCCAAAAGAATTGTATAACTTATAATCTCAAAATTAAGGGAAATATTGATCCAAATGGATATTGGTGGCCACCCACCTATTCCAACTGGCCCCTCGTGTCCGTTTTTGTTCATCACGTCTTTTGTACTGCTTTATAATTGTGAGTTATACACTTTTGGGGTTGTCTAAATGCTCACACATTCTCTAGGTGGATACGGGTGGCCTCTCGCCTAATCCAGTTGGCCTATTTTGTATGTTTTCATGTCATCACATCTTGGTGTACTTTTAGGGTTGTTTTAGGGCCCTAAACATTGTTTTTTTGGCTCACCAAAGTCAGACTATAGACGGAGTTAGAGTCTGACGGAGGAATGTGTAGTTCTGTGAAATACCTTTCCAATGGGCTCTCATGCGCCTAAAATGGAGGTCATATGTAAAATTTATGACCCTAGGAATTTGAGGTACCAAATTACACCAACTTACCCATAGGGTCCACATGAATTTTGGTGTTTCACCTTCTATGGTTAGGTTTTTTGATGTCTAGGGTTTTGGCATTCATGAGTAATATAAAAAGGGACGATGGAGCCTCATTGTAATCGACTATTCTCAGACAGATGCGCATAGCATCCACATCTCTTCTCGGAGATAACTACCACCATTCGAGAAATTTTCAGTTCTGCACTTTTACAGTTTCAACCTATTTCATTATTTAATAGAAGATAGTGTTCACTGAATATTTGTGTTATTCTTCCTATCTCTGTGTTTATGGAATTCAGTATGTAAGCAGTTCGTTCCTCTCCTAAACCCAGATCAGTGGTATCAGAGCGTTCTCATCTTCATTTATTTTTCTTCGTGCATGTCCCCGACAAGGTCTGGGTACAAGAAGTTGGGACTCAAACCAATCGAGCCATTACCAGATTGGTTGTGCCGAGCTCAAAAACAACCCATGGGAGATGAAAAGAAAGATGATGGAGTAGGAGATCCTATTAAAATGTTGCTCGAGGAATCCCTCGCATGACAAAGGAATGAAATCATGGACAACTTCATGCATATCCTTCGATGGTTTCCCACGGGAGAAGCATCTTCATCAAGCGGCCATGCAACCCCCTTCAAGGTATAGGTAAATTTTTATATTCCATTATTTGAAGGACTGATAGATACAAATGTTGTAGATAAATGTTTAAATCTGCTTGAATGATATTTTTCGGTCCAAAATTTTTCCAATCAGGAAAATATCACTTTTGCAGTCCTCAAGGTCATTCCCCATGTTAAATACTGGTGGGATACCTACTATGAGCAAAGGGCTGTGGAGGAATCTATAATTTTTGTGGTGGCCCCTACATGGGATTCCTTTCGGGACACCATTAAAGAACAGTACTACCCTTTTAGAAGCTACAAAGAATAGTACACGAGATGGACCACCCTACGTAAAGAAAGGGACCAGACAGTACCAGACTTCACCAATATTTTCCATACCCTCCGCACCAAATTGGGTATCAAATATTCTGAGCGTCATCTGGTGCTAAAATATTGCAGTTGTTTGCATAGATACATTCAAACAGAAATGGATTTCCTGGACATTGCCTCATTTAGCACAACTTACAGATACACTTTCAAGATCGAGCATAAATTTAAGCAGAAACGGTGAGATTTTGGATCTGCAAACCCCTCATAGCCAAAGCAGGGAAAAGGAAACCCTAACCCACACAAAAGGGGACCAAGTCATGATGGTCTCTCTCAGGACAATCCTTCCAAGTCGCAACACAAGAAGGGAAACAAGAATATGAATAAGGACACGGGAAAATGGTGTGAGTACCATAAAATTCCTTGGCACAACATCGACGAATGTCGCTCCAAGCAATCCCTCGTGGCCGAGATGAAGGCTTCTGAGTCAGAGGTCGATTCTGATTCCGAGTCAAATCCTAAAGGAGGGAATTGTATTATCAATGTTGAACCCATTGCCACAATCACTACCACCAAAGTTCGGCCAAGCGAGCCAGTAGAACCAGAGGAAGGGGAACGCCTCTTTCACTCGTAGATGTGGGTCAAGGGGGCTTCGATTCACTTCATTGTCGACAACGGTAGTCAAAAGAACCTGATTTCAGTAGAGGTCTTCAAGCGATTGAACCTACCAATGAAACCACACCCGCAACCCTACACCATCGATTGGCTTCGTCAGGGAAGTGATCTTTGTGTCATCCAATGGTGTCGTATGTCCTACGACATCAAGCCTTTCAAAGACGAGGTAGTGTGTGATATTGCTCGCCTCAAATTTTGTGATGTTATTTTAGGAAAACCATATTTGTGGAAGTGTCATGTTGTGTATGAGTCTAGACCCCGCAGTGTTATTATTACTTTGGGTAGACAATTGTACAGGATCCTAGAGGTGGCACCGCCTACTGTTATTTCTTTAATCTCTGCTAAGAAATGCAGTAAGGTCATTTCACAGACCGGGAAGTTCATCTTCTTTGTGATTCGTGCTCATACTAAGTAGAAGGTCGTTGCCACATATGTGGCCTCTACACAACATCTCCCTTTTCATCAGAAGAAAGTGGACGGGATCGTGAAAGAATACAAAGACATCTTCGTCTCACCTATAGGGGTACCGACACACTGCCAAGTCAAGCATCCAATTGATCTGACCCTCGGCGCACCTCTACCTAATGGACCAGTCTATCGGCGCTCGTTGATGGATAATGATGAAATCAGGCGTCAGATTCAATAGCTTCTTCAAAAGGGGCACATCAGACGTAGCTCCTCCCCTTGCAGATGCCCGATTATATTGGTGCAGAAGAAGTATGGGACTTGGTGACTCTGCATTGATTATAGATCCTTAGACAAAATCACAGTTAGGAACCGCTATCCCATTCCCAGGATTGATGAACTTCTTGATCAACTCAAGGGGGAAAAATTCTTCAGCAATATTAACCTGATTTATGGCTACCACCAGGTTCCCATCAAACCAACAGATGTCTGGAAGACAACCTTCAAGTATAAGGAAGGTATCTATGAATGGATAGTCATGCCCTTTGGCTTAACAAATTCACCAGCCACTTTCATGAGGTTGATAGATGATGTATTGAGACCCTTCACCAACTCCTTTGTGGTATTATATTTGGATGACATCCTCATCTTCAACAGAACGTGGGAGGAGCACATGCGGCATATTCAATAGGTTTTGAGCACTCTGCAGCAGCAAAATCTTTATGCCAACTTGGAAAACTAATATTTTGGCATGAACAGGGTCCAATACCTGGGCTACATTGTTGATGATAGTGGGGTACATGTTGATCCAGATAAGATCCAAGTCATCTGTGACTGTCCAACCCCGACCACACTGACCGAGCTTCGAAGCTTCTTAGGACTCGCCAATTTTTATTGACGGTTCGTGTTGGGATTCTCCCATATTGCCCTGGCCCTCATCTAGGTGACCAAGGGTGGTGGTAGGGCCAAGGTCGTGTGGGGGAAGGAGAAACAATGAGCATTCAAATATCTGAAACATCATTTGTGCTCAACGCCAGTACTCTCCTTGCCTGATCTACAACAACCATTCAAGATTGAGACTGATGCATTTGACTATGTTGTGGGTGCAATTCTCACTCAACATGGGCATATGGTGGTATAGCATAGTGAGACACTCTTTGATACTGTCTGTAAATACCCCACCTATGACAAGGAAATGTATTCCATTGTACAAGCCTATCGTCAATGGAAACATTACATTCTAGGCACAGAGACAATCATACACACTGATCACAAGCCTTTGTAGTTCATACAGACACAGGGGAAACTACAAAATCACCTCCATCAGAAGTGGTCCACCTACCTACAGCAGTTCCATATCAACATCAAGTATAAGACATGTATCTCCAATCGTGTCACTGACTACCTTAATCGTCCTCCTGTGGCTGCACTTACCAATGTGCTCCATTCTTGTGGACATGAAACATCGGAGTGGCCCCAACTTTAAAAGAAAGATCCAGACTTTGCCACCACATATAATCTCTTGGGTACATGTGCCACCGTCACTAATTTTCACATTCAGGAAGGACTCTTATGACACCTGGGCCATCTCTATGTTCCTACAAGAGAGCATGTAAAGTTGATTTGGGAAGCCCACTACAGTCAGGTGGCAGGACATTTTGGTGTAGAGAAAATTGTGGTCGTCCTTCATAAACATTTTCATTGTCCAAAACTTTGACAGGATGTCAGCAAGTATATTAGATCTTGCACTGCATGTGCCATTTCCAAGTTGACCATCAAGAAGCAAGGCTTATACACCCCTCTTCCTATTCCTTAGAAACTGTGGGAATCCATCTCCATGGATTACATGTCTGGTTTTCCATCCACCAAGCATGGAAATGACTGTGTGTTTGTGGTCATTGATCAGTTTTCGAAGATGGCCATCTTCACATCCTGTAAGAATAATGTCACATCAAAAGATACTGCCAAGCTCTTCTTCGAACGCGTTTTGGTTCACTTTGGAATACCACAGACCATCATCTCCGACCGAGACATCAGGTTACTCAGCACCTTTTGGTCGAGTCTCTAGTCTCTATTGGACACCAAGCTCACAAAATCCACTTCATTCCACCCCTAAACCGATGGCCAAACCAAGGTCGTCAATCAAATGATTGTGCACATCCCGCACATGTAAAATTCTAAGCATCCCCGTACATGGGATGAGAGTCTCCCATAAGTCCAACATAGTTACAACATGGATCTCCATAGTTCCACCAACCATAGCCCATTTCAGGTGGGTCTGGGATTCCAACCCTTCGGACCCATTGATGTTGCACTTCTTCTTGCCACCGCACATACAGACTCTTCCCCTGATCAGTTTGTGATCGACAAAGCCACTAGATTCATTGAGCGAATTCATCACATTTGCCAATAGGTCCAAGAGATTTTGAAGAAATCCAATGCTAAGTACAAGAAGCGCCATGATAAACATAAGGTACCACACTAGTTTCAGGTTGGAAACAAAGTTTGGTTACATTTGCAGAAGGAGCGTCTCACCAGGCCCCATCGGAAGCTTCGACCACTTCGTTATGGGCCTTACACTATCACCAAGGTTGTGGGTAGCAATGATTTTGAGCTCAACACCTCACCCTTCCTTGGTATGCATCCAATATTCAATGTGGACCTCCTTCGGCCATATTTTCCACCATTATTGGACACCTTTGAGATCGTTGAACAATTGACACCAATAGAGCTCAAACCTGACTGCATGGAACAAGCATCCACCGATCAGATAGTGGACACACAGGTCAAGGGAACTCACCAGCAGTAGATCCATATTTATCGGGTTGTCAAGGTAGGGAAACTCCTACACCAAGGCAAGTGGCTCACCTGGGGCCAAATCCAGCAGAAGTTTCCTCACCCGATGGGGGAAATCAACACAATGGATACCATTGCTACCTACAAGGGGAGGATTGATCTAGATGGGTATTGGTGTCCACCCACCTATTCCAACTGGCTCCTCGTGTCCGTTTTTGTTCAGCACATTTTTCTGTACTGCTTTATAATTGTGAGTTCCACACTTCTAGGGTTGTCTGAAGCCTCACACATTCTCTAGGTGGATAAAATCCAAATGGCCTATTTTGTATGTTTTCATGTCAGCGCATCTTGTTGTACTTTCAGGGTTGTTTTGGGGCCTTAAACATTGTTTTTTTGGATCGCCACAGTCAGACTGTAGACGAAGTCACAGTCTGGCAGCAGAATGTGTAGCTCTCTAAAATACCTTTCCAATGGGCTATCATGGGCCTAAAACAAAGGTGGTATGCAAAATTTATGGCCCTAGGAAGTCGAGGTACCAAATTACACCAACTTACCCATAGGGCCCACATGACTTTTGGCGTTTAACCTTCTAGGGTTAGGTTTTTGGATGTCTAGGGTTTTGGCATTCATGAGTAATATGAAAAGGGTCGATGGAGCCTCATTGTAATCCATTATGCTCAGACGGATGCGCGTAGAATCCACATCTCTTCTCAAATATAGATACCACCATTCGAGCAAGTTTCAGTTCTGCAGTTTTACAGTTTCAGCCTACTTCATTATTTAATAGAAGATATTGTTCACTGAATATATGTGTTATTCTTCCTACCTCTATGTTTATGGTATTCAATCTATAATCAATTCGTTTATCTCCTAAATTCGGATCAAATACACCCTATCCTATCCTCATAGAAGCAAGCATTTCCCCCATTGAGAGTACAACTATGATTAGGCACTTAATGTACAAGAACAAGATAAACAACATGCATGACAAGAGGCTCCCCAAAATTGCTTCAAACTCTAGCCAATATCACCAACAGTTCAAATGAGAATGGCATAATAATTCCAAGTCTCGGCTAAATCAATGGGGAATAAAAGAAGAATTTATTTTGCAAAATACCGATGATATTAAAAATATTGTACAAGTTAAATTTAAGGAGAATCTATGGTGTGATAAAGAATTAGAGGATAAACTAGAATTAAGATATTTTAAGGAGGTGGTTAACCCTAATCTTGAAGATCAAAAGTATCTCTCTACTTTGACTAACGTAAAGAAGAGAATCAATATTGATAAAACAAGAACTAATTCTCATGAGTTGCACAGTGAAACTAGGTGTTGTGAAATCCCTAAAACACCATGGCAGGAAAGAATATGTCACATTTGTGACAATAAGAGGGCTGAAGATGAAAAGCATTTTCTTCTAGATTTCCCTATGTATACCCAAATTCGATCTCAATTTAAAAATATTTGTCACAATATCGACCTTCCTAACCGTCTAAGTCATCAAAAATTTAATGATCTTGGAATGCTTCTCTTAATGCTTTTCAACCATCAAAATAACATTTTAAAGAAATCCAAGTAATCTCTTACTTTTCTTAAGGTTTGATAGACCAATTTTGATCTCAATCGATGTTAACCATTATTATAGACTTAAATTAACTAGTTTTAAGGTGGAGATCAATAAGAGATCATGAATTTAAATCTAATAGAGTTTTTTTTGGATGGTAGAGTCTATTTAGATACAACTGATTTGAATGTGAGGAAGATCAATGCAGAAATGTGAGGAAGCACCTAAATGATTTCTCATACCACAATAAAGCTAATTCAATTATTTTAGGCCAATAACATGTGGATGTTAGGTTTGAATGAATTTATTTCATGATCATTTAATATAATACTGGTAACCAAACTAGTAAAAAATTCCTTACTCTTCACCATTATATCGAACTATTTTAAATTCTTTTTTAAATATATGTGTTTTATTTTTATTTTTTAAACCACCAATAAAAAAAAATATTTTTTCATTTTTTTAAACTCAAACCAATAAGACAACAATCATTATATTTATATGTCATAAATAAGCATAAAATCTGAATTGTTATTAGTATATGATAGGTATATAATAGTAAGAAATGTATATGTTTATGTAAAGTTGTAATATAAAGATCTATGGATTTATGTTGTGGTATTTTTTTAATCTAGTATGAGTATTTCATTAAAGGTCCATTTTATTATATTTATTTGTTATAATTAAATTCTTTGTTACTAGTTCGTAGTTCGTTTCATTGTAACAAGTTTAAGTCTTAAAATAAGAAATACCTTTTTACCCTTTTTCTTAGTCAAACATTTGGAATCTTATCAACTACATTGTTAGAGGTGTTGCATGATTAAAAAAAATAAGGTTAAGAAATCATAATTATGGAAAAACTTTGTATTGAATTAGATACCAACATGTCAATCTCTTCATCAAATCACAAAACTCCATATAAAATTAAAATTAAAGTCCAACATGTTAAGTTATGCCAAATATTT
>JZKD02S2324268.1:131894-144229 GCA_000966675.3 Picea glauca | reverse complement strand
CTCTCTCTCTCTCTCTCTCTCTCTCTCTCTCTCTCTTTTCCAGCTACAGCTCCGAAACTTATCTCTCAAATGAACAAGTGAGTGTGTGTCTAAGTGAGGCGCTAGCCTCCTTATTTATACAAATTTGGCATGTGTGAAGTGTCTCTTCACTGGCAGGGACAACTTCTCAAACTGGGTGGTTATAACCACCTTTATTATATTTCGGGGCCTCTTGATATATTATGGGGCCGACTTCTTATTTTTCCTTTTACAATTACATTATGACCAATCCACAAAAGGGGATTTGGTCCTTATACAATAGCCGACATGATCAATCCACAATGGAGATTGATCCAATGAATAATATATTAAATAATAATAAGAATACACTTTGCAGTTACATTATTTTAACAAAAGTGACTCCTCTATAGTTGGAGGCAAAATTCCCTCCATTGCTTTCTCTATGCTAAAAATACCCAAATGAAGATTTATAGCTTGTTTGGATAATTCACCTACCTTGGTTAGATAAGATGAAAAAAAATCTTGAAAAAAAATTAACTCATTGACTCTTTCCATTATTAGAAGAAGTAAGTTTTCCAATTTTCTATTTTCATTTTCCCAATCTACGACTAGTTTAGAATGCTCCAAGATATGAATACGTTGTACCATTTTTAGAGGCTTGTCTCGTTGGTATCCATAGAGAAAAAAATCCCTCACTATTGTATGTTCCTCCCCCCAAACAAACGTTTTATGAAAAATTGTAATTTTCGTTTAGAAATAAAACACTGTCATCTCCACAAATTCTAGGAGATCCTTGTATTGCACCATTAAAGAATCCCCATGCCTCATGTTTATCTATTTCAATATTTTTCAATATTCTTGGTCTCTTTACTTTACTAGGTTTCCACATGTAACGTCCCCGCCGTTACGACAACAAACGAAACTCAGTAGGTAATTTTTTATTTTTTTTTGAATTAGGATAATAGAATCATCACAAAATTTTATAGCATTTCAAGCGACACATCAACAAAATCAATAATGACACAAAGCCAACGTATTGACATAAATAACAACAACACGTGATCAACACATAAACATAAATAGTGGCGTGGTTCCATACATCACGATCAACTGAAGAGAAAATATAAATAATGATCATCCATGTCGTTGAATATAAAATAACTACCCTCCCAACCTATCCTGCATGGTTAGGACCTCCAGGATACATAAGCAATGCTCAAGCCCAGGATTCCTCCGATTGATTTTGACCACTTAAGGTCTCGGGGTTGGAGACTGTTATGAGGAACAAGGAGGTGTCTAAATCTCACTAATACAATCAAGCCAAAATCCAACTAGATCAACAATCAATATTAATTATCAAGTATTCAAAGAGTTGCAGGAAATTCTACTACAAAACATACATTAATTAATTGGCACAATTACTACCTACGAAACATTCTACAATAGTCCATTACACATATCATAAAATAATTGATTGACGCAATTTTTGTCTATGATGCATTCCAACAACAATGAGTATCTTAAGAAAAAATCTATCATAAAAATACGCCAAATTAAATATACTTGAAAAGAATTTTCTAACACTTATGCCACATAATTTCAATCACCTAATTATATGGACATTCCTTCACTACTTTCTAAGTTGTGAGGATAACGAAGACATTAAAATATATTCGTTATGATGTCTAAGACTCCACAATTACCTCAAGAACCTTTAAAACAAACAATTACACCATAAGTCAATTTTCATAATTCCATTTTCAATCAAGCTATGATTGACATTATAATACTTATAAATCAATGAACATTCTATTACACTAAAATCATTAAGACTTTAAACTTAGGACAACCATTTAATATAAATTATTTGATCTTCTTAACTCCATTTTTCTTGCCCACTCATTAATAGAAACTATTACTCAAGACCCTTTTTGTCTAATCATCATATTAGTCTTATATGGGGTTTACGATGAGAAAATTTTCATTAGGGTTCAAGGTGTGGTGATAGGGTTCAAGGGAGTCTCAGCGTTGGGCGGACACTAAATTGGGATGGATTTAGAGCTACGTTCGAGAATCTAACTCGGATTTACAGTCAAGGAAGGGATTTCGTCTTGAATAAAACGCAGAAGGCCGAAAGGAAATCGTTGGCAGCCAAGTAAAGGGAATTCGTGATAATAGGAACATACCTGAAGGATTGCGCAGGGTCAATATAAATTTGTTGGCAGACTTTAAAAAGAAACTTGGTGGTAAGGGATCAAACATTAAGGCTTGCGCAGTCAATAAACGCCATGCACAACCGACAACAATTTATGATTAAGCGGGTCGTGAGAGATACAGACCTGGATTCAACTCGGACCAAACTGGTTTTTTATGACATGAAAAGTTCTCTTGAAAACCCACTATTAATTAAGAGTCAAGTAATATGGTTTTGAGCATAACTGCTCTGAAATCATCGGCCCATAGACACATAACTAGAACGGATTGGCATGCCTAACCACGCCCTAAAAAATTATGTAAAGAGCCAAGTTCAGACCTATCGTTGTTTAGGGTATGGGAAAAATTAGTCATTGAATATTGTTGACAAATTTAACCCGCTTTAGGGTTTATTCTATTGCTTTCAGGGTTCATTGCCCTCTTGAATCTCAAAAAACACAACATGATCTACAATATTTAAACAAAAAACTATGATGTCGTAAAATAAAACCTTGGTGGATTTAAAAATAAATACAAACATATAAACATAATTGTCTTATGAGACATTTCTTTGTTAAAGGAATCGATATAATATACTGATTTAATTAAAATCGTTGGTATTCCATCATAGCCAGTCATTAAATCATTTGAGAAATCAAGATAACACCATTATCATAAATTTGTCTTCTAGGTTTCATGACTGGTCAAATTCAAGTTTATAATTACAATTAGTTTACGATGAATTTATAAGCACTCACTATACAAATTAAATTTTAATGCAATTTCAATTTCATAAAATAATACCGTAACCGATGATGAAGATGGGCTTGGAAATGATCTCTGTAACTAGCGCTCCTTCTGATAACCCACTTGATAATTGTTGAGACTTCACCAGTACCTCCCAGCCAGCGCTATGGATACTCTTCTTCCCCCTTAGCCCCGAGAGATGAAAAGGGGCCACACACACAACCAGAATACTCTAGCCCCAAGCTTGTCTCGCAAGGAAAAACCACCACTCTCTCTCAAGATGGGTATCCCAACTCTCACAAGTAAAAATAGTCAAAAATTTTGCAGCATAACTTTACTCATAACCAGTGTGCTCATTTACTCATCTAGGCCATTTGTTTTATAGAATTTCCCCATGACACATCCCCTCTTGCACAATTAATGTGCTTTTTAATTAAATAATTTAGAATTATTTCCCTCTTACACTTGTCACCCTTTCTCTTATTTGCACAAGTAATTCCACAATTTATTTTAATTAAATTCAATTTACCTCACCTTTCCTAAAAGCGCTCCTAGTTGTCTCTTTATTCCCCTTATTCCCAATTAATGATTGAGGCCTTACTAAATATGAGTTGAGTTAAAAATAGGATTCTTCTCTAATTAGACTAGTGTTAACTATACTCTAGATTCCTTTTTAGGCATACACATTCATTTACACTTTATTCTTTTCTTATCTTAAATTCCAATTTGGTATTTCTGCACACATGTGTATTATATTAATTCTTTAGACTTATTTCATCTTCCTTAATTTCTTAAATTGATTTACCTCTTTCCTATTTTATTTTATTTATAATTTAGTTTTAGTATTCTCACAAAACTTTAGACTTAGGCTTAATTTTTGAATAGGCTCAGACTTTCATTTGGGGATTCATAATTAATAGTTTAAATCTTTAATTAATTAATTAAAGCCAACAATGCTTAAATATTTTACAGGGTTTAATTATTCGCTCAAGGTTTTCTAGGCCACCTAGATTCATTGACTCGAGTTTTATTTCCGCAATGTGCCCTTCAAGATGCACTCTATGCTCCAAGGGTGCAACTCGCCTTTGACTCAAATTTTTAATTATGTGGCATTCCCTTCAAGATGCACTCTGTGCTCCAAGGGTGCCACTCACCTTTGACTAGTTTTGGTAGTTTTCCAACCCTTGGAGTCAACACTCCATTCGAGCGACCTTGTGAGAGACTAAGGGCTCCTAAGGAATAAGGACTCTGCCTTATTGCATGCCCCTTAGAAATATTTGTGAGTGATTGTCTCAATCTTCCCTCACGACATCGTGGACCTCTCGAACTAGGTAATCATTAACCTACAATTCGGGCCACGACGGGAGTGCTAGTAGGCTGTGACAGGGACTCTTCCACACCTCTCCCTCAATATCTAGTCTATGTGCATGGCCTCTTTACTCCTTATGTGAGTCAGATTAGCAAGCATTCGTCAGACTGCATTCATTAACAAAACATTGTCAATTATCCATATACAACATCATAATATAATCGATCATAAGTCACATATGCATAAATGAAATACTCAAACCAATACAATCCACTCCTTGACTCAATCCAGAGTCCAAGGAGGTCCTTCGATGCCATCAACATCCACAATTTATCAAGTGTCATCAAATAACATAAAATCATAATCCATCTACATCATCATAAGAATACATAAGCTAAACAAATCACCATGTAGTTTAACCAGATCACTTGCACGCAAGTTTCCTCAAAGAGTAAGTCGATAACAGGTGCTCGCAAGAGCGGGATGTTACACCACACTCCACTATATGCATAGTTGATTTGATGACATATTTGAAAAGGAGGAATCATTTTATTCTAGAACAACATATGGTTTCTTTCCAACCAAGTTTCCCATGCTAAAATAAAAGGAAGAGCCTTATGTTCTTTAACAAATGAATCCTTAAACCATATTTCCAAACAACTAACCATAGATTCTCTTTCCATTCTCCTTTTTTGTCTAACAAATTTGAAACTTCCCTCCAAACCTATTTTGTATAAGGAAAATGCATTAATCTATGGTCAATGTGTTATTCACTACTTTTTCAAAGTATACACTTTCTAGGCCCTTTACAAGAACCCTTCCTCTATTATTCTTAATTTAGACCTTTATTTGACAATGTCAGCCACATGAATAACCTAGTTTTTGAAGGAGATTTGATCTTCCACAAGGGTTTCCACCACCACTTCCTTTCACCCTCTTCACCTACCTTTATGCTAGCATGGCATCCTAACTATGCAATGTAATTTCGATAAGATTTGTTTTTATACCATATGATTGCATCCTCTTCCTCCCTTATCCTAATAGTGTTGATTAAGGTTGGTTGTCATTGATGTCAACCCTTGAAGAAAGCCTTGTAGCACAAAGGTTGGGTAATGGACCCAAGATTGTTTGATGTAAATATGACTTGTTATTTTCTTATCATGGTTGATAATAATTAGAAATGGATGAACTCCAAAGTGGTCCCCTTATGGTGAAAGCCCTCACGGGAAGATGCTTTGCAGATTGAGTTATCCTAGAAGTATGGTTAGAGAACCCATGCTTATTTATGGAATAATGAGATGAACGCTAGTGAATTTTTCAGTGAAACTATCCTAGATGGATAGTGCTTGTCACGCCATTTTCGATGGTATGTGGAACGTCACATAACTCCTCACGGTTAGAGAGTTATGGCCATGAGAAGTTGGAGAACCCAATTTTGGGTAATGGACCCAAGTTTTTTTGATGGATAATGGTATGAGTTATGATATATTTTCAATTAATACTATTCTATATGGATATTACATGTCATTCCATTTCTGGTGTTATGTGGAACGTCACATAACTTCTGATGGTTTGAGAGTTATGGCCTTACAAAGTTGGAGGACCCTCATATGTCATCTAGAAGCCCCAAAAGGTCAAAGTAGTCAAAGTGGTTCAAGAGATTTTAAAAGGTAAATAAAAAAGTGAAGTGATGAGTGTACTATAATTCAAAGTGAATACAAAATAAATTAATTCAATAACAAATTTAATGGAGAAATTAGAAGTGGGTTAACCCTAAAATAAAGAAAGTGGGTAAAGTGACCTAAAAGATGTTTTTAAGGAAGCTACTTGAGAGTATAAATAAGAGGAAAGACTCTCTCATTTAAGACAAACTTGAGCATATTGAATATATATAGGTGTCTGAGGTAACTAAAGGATATCTACACCGAATTTATGAGGAAAGTGAAGAAAAGAAAGCCGAAATTCAAGGAAGGATAAATTCTTTTGATGATGTTTTCTAAGGTATGTTTTTTTTTTTTTTTTTTTCAGGTCATCTCACCATTTTCGCAATAAATTTTTTTATAGAATGATTTGTACTGTAAAATTTCTATTCCATTGAGAAAACATATCCAAGTATCTATGGTAAAAAAATCAGATTGTGGGTCGTTTTATTTTTGGAGTTACACTCCGTGGAAAATAAGGTTTGTGGCTAGTCCTGAAACTAGTCAAAAACAGGTGTTTCAGGTAAAAACGTCATAAATTCTTCATAAAAGATCCAAATTAAGTAAGACAAAATGTGTTGGTTAGAGTAAATTTTTTAGTATGTTTTTTAATAGTTTTCGATCAATTCAACAAATATTCGGTTCAGGGCACGCTCTACAAGGTCTCTCTCTAGAATAAGCTAGAATTCAACAAGGTGTGTTATTTTAGCCATAACTCCTTTTATGAGAGGTTCTAAGTAGTGACACATGGAGGAATTGCACAAAACACACTGAATAACATTGTGTATCAGTTTAAGATATTTATTCATTATAGGTACAAAGTTATGATTATTTCAAATTAGGGTTGTTGACTAATCCAAAACTAGTCTTGTGAGACTAAAGAAATGTTTGATGAAAATGCTAGTCTCTAGTTGTTAAAGTTAAGGAAGGTTTGTAGGTATGTGATCATATACAAAAGGCCTATTATAGAGTTAAAAATAATATTTGGATGATGAAATTGATGAGGGCTTTTGGTTGAGGTACAAGTTGGTTACATGCTTGAGACAAGTAGTTGATGAGTTGTCACATACATGAGGTGTATAGTTGATGACGTTCGTACATATTGATGAGTCATAGTTGATGAGTACTTGACACATGATTGGTACATACTTGGTACATGTTTGGTTGCACTTGTTTATGGTACAAGTTGATTATAGATTGTTTGGTATAGGTTGGTGCATGGTTGATGCACTTGTTTATGGTACAGGTTGATTATAGATTGTTTGGTACAAGTTGGTGCATGGTTGATGAACTTGTTTATGGTACAGGTTGGTGCATGGTTGATGCACTTGTTTATGGTGCAGTTTGAGGTACAGGTTGATGCATGGTTGATGCATGGTTTAGGTTTATTGGTATAGTTTTACAATGGTATATATCACAGTGATAGTGTGACAGTGGTTCCATCATTCTATTTCTACTTTAGAGCAGTTGGACGGGGAAATAATAGGTGGTTGTAGCCACCTTCTGGTTGTAGCGAGAGAACATAGGGGGTTGTAGTCTCCTTTTGGTTGTAGCCAGAGAATTGGGGAGTTGGAGCTTCCCTCAGGTTGTAACCTGAGAAACTAGGGGGTTGGATCCTCCTTCCAGCTGCAGATGGAAAACAAAGGAATTTGGTGCTTCCAATGAATGTAATTCTTCAAAACATATAAGAAAAAACATTTCGTGGTTTTCTCCCGATTTGGGTTTCCACGTAAAACATTGGTGTACTATGTATGTGTGTGATTGTTCATTTCTTATTGCTCATTATTGGATAATAATTCTAGATTGATATAACACTTGGATTATTTGAAGAAAAAAGATTATAATTAAGCTATTATTGATTCACACCCCCCGGTAGTAATCCAACAATTGGAATCAGAGCAGGTCCTTCAGAAATTAGTTTAACCACTGAAAGGTAGATCACGGAGAGTACCAACTCATATAAAAATGGAATACCACACTTTGATGGACAGAAGTATGCTTTTTGCAGCATAAGGATGAAGACATATATACAAGCACATGGGCTTGAAATTTGGCAATCGATTGTAGATGGATACACAGTACCAACAGTTCCACCAACAAATGACAAAGCAGTGAAACTTGGTTAGAATGATTCCAAATCTACAAATGCACTTTTGAATGGTCTCAGTGAAATAGTATTCACCAAAGTTGCACATTGTAAATCCTCCAAAGAGATTTGGTACAAGCTTTGAAATATTTATGAAGGAGATACAAAAGTCAAAGCAACAAAACTTCAAACTTACAGAGGTCAGTTCGAACAACTAAAAATGAAGGAAGATGATAATATTGCAGCCTACTTCTTAAGAGTTGACAAAACAGTGAATGCAATCATAGTATTGGGAGAAGAAATCGAAGAATCTGTAATTGTTCAAAAGGTACTAAGATCTATTCCTATGAGATTCAACCCTAAGATATCAACACTAGAAGAAAGATCGGATCTGAAATCAATAAGCATGGATGAACTGCATGGAATCTTCACAACATATGAAATGAGAATTGAACAGAAAAATCCAGATGTAAAAGAAGCAGGCTTCAAAGCATCCAAAAGATCAAAGAAAAAGAAAAAGGAACAGGAAGAATATAGCAGCAGCAATGACATCTCAGAAGATGATGAAGAAGTGGCCAACTTCGTCAAAATACTGAACAAGGGAACTAATGGTAGGTATAGAGGTAAGCTTCCTTTAATTTGTTTTAATTGTGATGGTATTGGTCATTTTGCTAACAAATGTCCTCATAAGAAAAAGAGAAATGATGAAGGTTACTCAAAAGGAAAAGACACATATAAAGGCAAAAGAACTACAAAGAAATATTTCAAGAAAATATTATGCATCAAAGAAGACATCTCATCATCAGATGAAGATGAAATCAGTGACATTGAGACAGGAAGAGTTCTATTCATGGCAGTAAAAGATTCTGACAAAGAAGACTCCGAAGAAGAATATGAAGAAGCCGAAGAAGGATATGAAGAAGTTGAAGATGAAATTGAAGAGACAGAAGTTGACTATCGAGAAGAATTAATGTGTGTCATAGAAGTTATCAAAAGAAAAAATAAGAAAAATGAGAAACTACAAGCAAAACTAGACAAGAAAAAGGACACTCGAGAACTAGAAAAAAATGATCACAAGATTGAAGGTTCAAATAGAAGAAGATAAAAGAATTGAAAAAGCACTTAAAGAACAACTAGAAGAAAATGACAAGATCATTTGAAACTTGGAAGCATAGATTGTCACACTAAGAAAGGATATTCAAAAGAAAAATATGCAGAATAGCTCAAAAGTTTTGGATGACATTATCAGAAGTCAAAAATCTCATCTTGATAAGTCTGGACTTGGATACAATCAGACAGAAAATGGATCAAGCTCCAAAAAAACAGAGCAAGAAACAAATCTAAAAGTCTATGCAAAAACAATCAAAGGGGATAGGAAGATGTACAAGGAATATTACAGGGACACTCCTCCACCGAGAAGATTCATATTTCAAAATCAACAACAGACAAATAGGCCTCAAGAAAAAGAAGGATTCATAAGAGCACCTTCTTTCATAAGATCTTCAACTCATACGTATCAAACTATATTTTTTGGTTTATGTTATGCATGTAATCATTTTGGACATAAAGTTGTGAATTGCAGAGCTAACAACAGGAACAATAACAACTTTGAGAGTCATACACAAAGGGGTTACTCAAGAAGACCTAGTGAAACACAAAGAAGAAGTTACAACAGGTTTGAATCTTTGAGCACTGAAGTGGAATGTTACAAATGTAACAATTTTGGACACATCACCAAAAATTGCAAAATGGCAGTCCCTCCTAAAGAACCTCAACAAAATAACAACAGTCACAGACAAGAACCTCAAAAAATGACATGGATAAGAAAGAAAGATCAGTATAGAAATGAAGAATGCACAATCACTCTACAAGCTAAGCAGAATAAACACGGTTGGTATGTTGATAGTGGGTGTTCAAAACACATGATAGGTGATAGAGACAAATTTCTTACATTACAAAAGGAAAGAAATGGATCAGTCTCATTCGGAAATGATAATTCAACCAAAATCATTGGAGAAGGCACAGTCTGAATTGGGAACAAGAATAAAAAGGCACAAAATGTTCTACTGGTATAATATATGAAACATAATCTTCTAAGTGTGAGTCAAATGTCTAACCAAGGTCATAAAGTTACTTTCGATTCACAAAAGTGTGAGATAAGAATAGAAGGTTCAGGGAAATTGGTTGGTACAGCTGCAAGAACTTCAAACAACATATATGTGTTAAGTGAAATTGGAAATGAAAAGTGTTGTCTAGGAAAGGAAGATGAAAGTTGGCTATGGCACAGAAGAATGGGTCACATGCATTTTTATAACCTTGTCAAAGTCAGCAAAAGAGAAGCAGTCAGAGAAATTCCCCAAATCACGAAAACAACCAACACTTTATGCAAACATTGTCAACAAGGAAAACAAACAAATACCAGATTCAAATCAAAGGAATATTCAACAACAAGACCACTGGGAATTTTGGATACTGATCTAGTTGGTCCAACTACAACAAAGGGCTTAAAAGGTGAGAGATACTTTATGTTATTAGTTGATTATTATACAAGAATGATTGCAGTTTTCTTTCTCAAGAACAAGTCAGAAGCCGAAGTAGAACAACTTTTTAAAGAAGATGAAGTAGAAGAGGAAGATGAAGAGAACCTGACAGAAACAGAAGAGAAAGTTCAGCAAGTATCTCCAAAGACACCTAGAAAATGAGCACAGAAGAATCATCCTTCAGATCAGATTATTGGAAACAAATATGCAGGAGTTGAGACTATAAGAAAAATCCGTTCACCAGAACAAACACACCTAGCACTCTTATCTACAATTGAACCAAACTGTTTTGAAGAAGCCAACAAGGATGAATTTTGGAATAAGATCATGAATGAAGAATTGGATCAAATAGAGAAAAATGACACTTGGGAACTGGTTCCAAGACCAAAAAATAATAATGTGATCGACACAAAATGGGTTTTCAGGAATAAATTAAATGAAGATGGACAAGTTACAAGGAACAAATCTAGATTGGTATGTAAAGGATGTGCATAGATTGAAGGAATCGAATTTGAAAAGACATTTTCCCCAGTTGTCAGAATGGAAGCAATCTAGTTTCTTTTAGCCTATGCATGCTCCAAAAATGTTAAAGTATATCAGATGGACGTAAAATCTGTTGGAATATTGGTTGTTGTCATTGATGTCAACCCTAGTCATGGGTTTTGGACCGCAAGATTGATGAAGGTATTTGGACATGAAGGACAATGCACATGAAGATACAATACCCATGGATGTATGGTATACATCATGTTGTTTCTGGTGGTATGTGGCACGTCACATGGATCCTCATGGTTCAGTAAAAATGAATTTTTGAAGATGACAAAGTGAATTGAAGAAGGAAGTACATGTAGGCCCTGAAGATAATTAAAGAAAAAAATTACAAAATAAGAAAGTGTCAGGTCGGCCCTAATGTTAAAAGAAAGTGACATAAATGGTATAAATATATATCATTATACATCCATTTGATACACAAGTCAAATTTCAGAGGAAATTAGAAGTAAGGAAGGTCGAATTTCAAGGGAGGATGAAGTATTTTGGTGATGTGTTCTAAGGTACGTTATTTTCAGGTCATCTTACCATTTTCGCTATAACTTTTTTTATAGAACAATTCAGATGGTTAAATTTCTATGGTATTGAGAATACATATAAAGGTACATGTGGTAAAAATTTTATCTCTTGATTTGCTATAATTATGGAGATACACTCTGTGGAAGATAGGGTTTTTGACCAATCCTGAAGCTAGTCAATAAACATGTGTTCCGGGTAAAACAATAATAAATTCTTCATAGATAACCCAAATGAATTGGTATGAATTGCATTGGAAAGAGTACGGAGTTTAGTTTCTTGTGTGCGAGTTTCAGAATCTAATGTTAAATATTGAGCGTGGGGCATTATGTGTAAGTTCGATCTCATGAATAAACCAGAAACAAGGTCTACCATTCTCTCTATAACTTCTTTTTGGGGAGGATTCAAGGGTGAAATTTGGAGAAGTTTTAGAGAATACATTGAGTAATATTATCTACGGGATCAGAGTATTCCAATAATTGAACAATTTCATAAATTGAAGAAGTCTCAGGAAGCATTATCAGGTTCTATGTGATGGTTGGTTGATGGTGATGATTTAATGTAAAGTTTTATTATCTCACATATATTCTTGGGTGGAAGGAAGGGGCAAGGATGGAGAGTTCAAATCTCTCTTGATATTGGAGGATTGTATATTCCTCTTGGAGGTTTATCCCTCCCTTTACATTTGGAAGATG
>JZKD02S2324268.1:76529-95679 GCA_000966675.3 Picea glauca | reverse complement strand
TTTAGAGCTATCACTTATAATTTATCTGAAGCAAAGATTAAAGGTAAGGAATACAATACAAAATGAGGTCAACACTCTTATAGTGTTGTGACCAAGCATTCTTCCATGGAAACCTAAAACTAACACACAAGGTTTCTCCTAGAGGAGATGTTAGTTGGAGCCTTGTCCTCAAGAATGAGTGCTTTCTTTTATTCCAGGTCTCCTTCACTCAAGTGACGAGTTCTTTATTCAACATGTCTTCTGTACTGAGGCAATACACTATCTCGACAAAAGGTTAGGTTAGAGGATAAGCTCTATGATCAACTTTTAATCCTTCTAATAATTTGATCATAGCTTCAACATGCAACACTAATAATGTCATGACAAATAAATGCATATTAGAGTAATAACACCTGGGTTGCATCATTCCTATGAATGTGTTGGATCTTGAGATCCTTCTGGTTCTATGTCAAGATATCCCTTCTCCTGCAAATAATCTTTAAAGTTTAACCATTTAAACATATGTGAGTGCATACCTCTGATAGCATTTGCAGGTGGTGGCTCCATCTGGTAGCAGTGGTAATCATTACCAACTCTTTAAGAAAACTTTTAATGGTGATTGCAACTGGTCTTACGGCTGTAACTGCGACTGATGTTGCAACTGCAACTTAGTGTTTTATGAGAAAACCCTAATTTTTCAAACTTCAAATTTTGGAATTATGATCTAGGGAATAGATGCATTGAGCTGAGGCGAGTATACTGATGTAGTCATAATTTCGAAAATCCAACTTTTACCCCCTCAAACTTGATCTGCAGATTTCTGGACTGGTGCTTCTGGTACTCTGGTACTTCTGGTACTCTGGTTTTCTGGTACTTTGTGAAACTAGGGTTTCACTTTCTGGGAGATCTAGCCACTGAAAAGGTGCACTCAAGGGGCCAAAATGATCCTTGGGGGAGGGCGCAACTTTCTAGGTGGTTTTGGAGCTAAAAATATTCACTTTTGAAAAACCCTAATTTTTGGGTACGGTAACAGTGACATTTTTCTTCTTGCGAAATATGCTTCCTTCAGGGTGGCTCTGATACCATGTTAATGTTTAGCCATTATTATAGTTCTTTGCAATTCAATAGATAATAGCAACATAAGAACAAGATCACTGAGAAATACACATCCACAAGAGACACAACATTTATCCTGGGAAACCCTCTAGGGGAAGAAAACCAAACAAAACTTCCTTAATATAAATAGCCAATATAATGCCAAGAAATCTTATGCTAAAACAGAAATTCCTCTCCCAAGATATGTGCCACTCTCTCTCTCCTTGCCGGTAACAGATCAGAACTTGTCCCTCAAACTGAGCAAGTGTGTTATGTCCAAATGAGGTGTTAGCCTCCTTTATTTATACAAGTTCTGGCACGTGTGAAGTGTCTCTTCACTGGCAGGGCCGACTTCTTCATCTGGGTGGGTAAACCCACCTTTATTATATTTTCGGGTCTTCTTATTAACTGCTGGGGATGACTTCTTATTCTACCTATTATAATTGTCTGTTGACCAATCCGCAAAACGGGATTTGGTCCTATTACAATATCTGACATGATCAATCCACAATGGGGATTGATCCTATAAATAAAATATCAATAATAATAAGAATACTCTTTGCAGTTACATTATTTCAACACGTTTCATTTCCTGGCATGTGGTATCAGATCTTAGGTTTTCCCTAACAAGCGAGTTATCAGATCAATGCTATTCTTTGGAATGTATATCAGATCTTGTTTTCCAATCTTGAATATGAGAACTAAACTCTATGTACAGCAAGAGTCGTAAATCATAAATTTTGTTAAATATTTTGGTAAATAATGGCGAGTAGTTCCAGAAAAGAGATAGAAAAGTTCAATGGCCATAATTTTGAGATTTGGAAGCTTAAAATGGAATATCTTCTTGTAGATTGAGAACAATGGACAATGGTCTATCTAGGTACCCATCCAACAGACATGTCGACAGAAGAATGGGAGAAACTTGAAAGAAGAGAAAGAAGTACAATTTGGATTCGTCTTGCAGATTCAATGATGTTGAATATCTCAGGTGAATATTCAACCAAGAAACTGTGGGACAAGCTGGGGAGCTTATACCAGTTGAAATCTCTGGTAAATAAGTTGTTTCTCCGAAAGAAACTATATATTATGAGGATGATTGATGGTTGTTTGGTGACTGAGCATTTAAATGCGTTTAATATCGTGTTAAGCCAGTTATCATCTGTGGATATTAAGATCATTGATGAGGATAAGTGTAGCAACCTATTATGTTCTTTTCCAGACACCTGGGATAACCTAGTCGTGGCTATTGGGAGTAATACAACCACACTAACACTAGAGGACATGGTTTCTTCTCTGTTTTCGAAAGAAATGATAAGGAAGAACATGGAAGGATCAACCAAAGATGCTCTAGTAGTGAGAGGTTGACCTATAGACAGAGATAAAGGCATATTCTTCGGTAGAAAGTTCAAGTCGAAGGGTAGATTTAAATCCCTGGTTCAATCGACAAGAATATCATGGAAAAGCGGTAAATATGGGAATTATAAAAAGGAATGTAAGTCAAAGGAAACAAAATTCAGTGCTGGATCCGATGAGAAGCAGTCGACTGAGAGAAAGATGACCTTGGATAAGGGAGGTGATGTGTACATGGTGTCAACCAATACACAGCCGGATCAAGATGTTTGGTTGATTGACTCAAGAACATCCTATCATATGACACCACATAAAGAATGGTTCTCTGAATATGAACAATATGATGGGGGTGATGTGTTCTTGGGAAACGAATCGACAACCGGAATTGTCAGACGACGAAGAGTTCAACCGAAACTGCAGGATGGGAAGAAAAGAACCCTTCCAGGTGTGCTACACATTCCGGGTTTGGAAAGAAACCCGATATCTGTTAGCAATATGAGTGATGCAGGTGTGCATACTCTGTTTCAGAAGGATTCGTGCAAGATGGTCAGAGGTGTGATAGTCTTAATGAAAGGAGTTAAGATTGGTACCCTATACAAGATATTAGGGAATGTCAACTCGACTAGATGCAATAGCATCATTGCTCCTAAAATTGAATCGATTGTGACTCGACTCGATGTTGACACAACGTGACTCTATTCGAGCCAAGTTGGTTCAAACCGACTCAACAAGATATGATGAGATCGACTCGACTAGTTTATGGCACGAGAGGATGGGAAACATTGAAGAAAAAGTAATTCAAGCTATGCAAAGAAAAGGTATGGTAGAATGTTTTCTTGAATGTGGTTTAGAATTCGACTTTTGTGAACATTTCATATATGTAAAACAAATTTGGGTGAGGTTACTATCTAGAGAGACAAGGGAAAATGAGACTCTAGAAATGGTGCATAATGATGTGTTTGGCCCAGTTACAGTGCCTTCACTTGGTGGATCCATGTATTATGTCTCCTTCATAGATGATTTCTCTAGGAAGACATGGATACATTTCCTGAGGAATAAATAAGAGGTTTTCGATAGATTTAAGGAGTTTAAAGCTCTTGTGGAAAACTAAACAAAAAAGAGGATTAAAATGTTGAAGACTGACAATGGTGGTGAATTATGTGGAAATGAATTTGATTAGTTCTGTAAGTAGTGTGGCATAACACACCAAAATACCACACCATATACCCCACAACAAAATGGAGTTTCCAAGAGAATGAACAGAACATTGATGGATAAGGAAAGGAGCATGCTCAGTGGTGTTGGGATCACACAAGAATTCTAGGTGGAGGCAGTGGACACTACAAGATATATGGTAAATTTCTCCTTCGTTGATGCTAGTCGACATGACTCCAAATGAGGTATGGTATGGTAAGAATCCTTTGGTGGCACATCTCAAAATATTTGGATGTGATGCATTTGTGCATGTTCCCAAGGAAAAGAGGAGAAAGTTGGACAAGAAGGCAGTCAAATGTATTTTGATAGGATATAAAGAAGGGATGAAAGGATATAAGCTCTGCTATCCTGCATCAAGGAGAATATTGTACACTCAAGATGTGGTCTTCAGAGAATTTGGAGGTAAGTTTGATCCTAAGGAAGCTGTTCAGACCAAGAATAGTCCTGATATGGTGCAGTTTGAACTGAGGAATGAAGAAGATGATTTAGATGAGTTGAATGAATCAGAGGAAGAGGTAGAACAATTGTCTCTAGTGGTAAGGAGGTAAGAAAGAATAATAAAACTAGTCGAAAGGTATATTCCACCCGAATTTCGTTTCACATTCATGCTAATTTCCATTGACGATGAACCCAAGTCGGTCGGTGAGGCAGTCGACTCAGCAGAGGGTAAACTCTGGAAGGACGCCATGGTCGAAGAGATGGAATCATTGTACAAAAATGAGACATGGGATTTAGTCAAGTTACCTAGTGGAAGAAAGCCCGTTGGTAGCAAGTGGGTATTCAAGAAGAAGATGAATGTTCCAGGACAAGTCGAGAAGTTCAAAGCTCAACTAGTAGTGAAAGGTTATTCCCAAGTCGAGGGAGTCGACTTCGGTGAGATTTTTTCCCCTATTGAAAAACTAACTTCCATTATAGTACTAATGTCTCTGGCTGCAACATTCGATCTGAAGATAGAACAAATGAATGTGACGAAAATGTTCCTACATGGGGACTTGGAAGAAGAAATCTATATGAAACAGCCTGAAGGATTTGTAGTAAAGGGAAAGCAAGCGTTGGTGTGCAATCTCAAAAGATCCCTTTATGGTCTAAACAAATCGCCAAGGATGTGGTACCATAATTTTGACACATACATCCTTAGTTTGGTATTTGTGAGAAGAAAATATGATCATTGCATATATTCCAAGGAAGAAGGTGAGAATTTCATATATGTAGATTTGTATGTCGATGACATGTTGATTGGAAACAACATAGACGCAATAAAGGAGGCAAAAAAGAAACTGTCCTCCAAGTTCTACATGAAGGATATCGATGCAACTAACTTCATTATGGGAATGGAGATTAAGAGAGATAGAGCCACTAGAAATCTCTCGTTGAATCAGACGAAGTATATTGAAACAACTATGAAATGATTCAACATGCAGGATTGCAAATCAGTGAAGGTGCCAATTCTAGTGGGAGTAAGGCTTACTGTTGAACAGTGTCCAAAGACACATGAAGAAATATAGGACATGGTACATGTTCCCTATGCAAGCGTTTTTGGTAGTCTAATGTACATGATGGTCTGCACTCGCCCAGACATTGCCCATGCAGTGGGAGTGTTGAGCAGGTACATGTCGACACCTGGAAAGGAGCACTGGACAAATGTCAAGAGAGTATTCAGGTATTTGTGTGGCACGAAGGACTATGATATATGCTACAAAGGAAGACCTGGAGGTGACAATGGAAAGGTATATGTACATGGCTTTGTCAACGCTGACTAGGTTGGAGATCTGGATCGACGGAGGTTGACCATCGGATATGTATTCAAGATTTTTGATGGATCAATAAGTTGGATGAGTAAGCAATAGGCGTTTGTATCTTTGTCAACAACATAAGTTGAATACATGGCGACCACTCATGGAAGCAAAGAAGCGGTATGGATTCAAAGGTTGTGTTCAGGAATCAGGTTTGAGCAGAGAGTTGTGAAGGTGAGTTGCGATAGTCAAAGCGCAATATTTCTAGCAAAGAACCCTACTTATCATTCAAAGACTAAGCACATTGATGTACAATACCATTTCGTAAGAGATATGGTGAAAAGTAACAAGGTGCTACTGGAGAAAGTAGACACATTGGAAAACATAGCAGACTTGTTGACCAAGTCTATGAGTGTTGTGAAGTTCTCTTGGTGTAGAGAGGCAATGGGCATTGTTTCCTTGGGCCTGTGAACAAAATTTCAAGAATAACATGTTTCATCAAAGAAGACAACAAGTGGGAGGATGTTGGGTTGTTATATTCTTTGCAATGAAAGTTGAGTCGAGGTAAATCGACTAACGGTGAAAGGTCGAGGTGGATCGACAACAAGTTGAAGGTCGAGGAAATCGACCGGGTAAAGTCGAAGTCGAATATATCGAAGATAAGTCAACCATCAAGAGGTAAAAGTGTAGGCATGAGACGACCAACTAGAGACCGAATGAAGGTCAACTAGTAGTCGACTAGTAACCCGAATTGGAGTCGATTGTAACAAAATCCCAAGATTTTTGGGATTTGTAGCCAATGATATGCATGGATATGTAACTGTTTTTAGGCACCGATATTTAGGGTTTTTCCTGTCGTAAAGCCTATAAAGAGACGTTTTGTAATGTCGTAAAAGCTAATGCAAAATATGCTAATGCATGGTAAATCGTAGGTTGTTGGTCATGCATATGTAAGCCAAATTGGCTACAAGGTTGTTCTTGCACATGCAAGAGGGTATGATGTTGATTATGTCTTAGGTGCAGACCAAGGTTAGACATGTAACCTTTTATTCAAATTGAATAAGACAACAAGAGAGTAGAATTATCAAATGAATGTTGGTTTTCCTAGTTAAGAATTTACGTGGTAAAATCTCGGTGTATTGTGTGATTGCTTGTGTCATTTGCGTTCTTCATTAAATTCTTCTTCTCTTCTTCTAGGATTAGTGTGGAAGTGTCTTTCATTTCCCGACACACGAGAGGATCATCAACTTACAATCCTATCCTTCCTTTGAATAGAATGTTGACATCTTCACCAAGACCTTCACTGAGTAGAAGTTTCACTCTCTGCGTGATCATCTTGGAGTGAAGGACACAATTGCCTAGCAACTGTCTTTCTCTTCTTTTGATACATTGTATTTTGAGGGAGGAGGGGGGAGGGGTTTCCCATGAGGTTTTCCATCTTTCCTCACTTTATTTTGGTTTTCATTAGTTGCATTGTTCATGGGTACCTAACATGGCCTCTATTGTCATGACCCATTTCATTATGTATACTCCCTAGTAGTGTTCAGGGGGGGTGTTGGAGATTTTGCACACACACACAAGATTTTCCTTTAATTTTATTTTTCTATGTTTATTTAGCTATGTTGAGGGTCCCTTAGTATGAGATATTCTCCCCTCATTGAGAATATTCTCCCCTAGACAAGGGTGCCACATACCCTCTACTCAACTCTCAATTATCGTTCAGTTAGACAAGTTAAGTGAAGTGTTGCATGTCATCTTTGGTTTTATCACCAAGTGTTGCATGATAACCTTGAGATCATCACCACTAATGCACACTTGCATTGGGATCATCACCAGTAAGGTGCATTCCACATGTGTGAGTGATCTCCTCATTTAAATCTGGTTTGACTATTTAATTGACGACCACATGGTCAGTTAACTAGGACAAGGTGGCAGTTGACTCCAATGACTGCCAATGTGTGTCAGATCTCTCTATAACACTCCTAATACACATTATTTGACTACTATGGCGAGTTATTTAAGTGAGACAAAACATATCACTTGTATTGTATCATTTCCTCTCATTCGGTTAATAAAAATTCTTTCATTCTTTCCTTCATTTTTTGTCTTCTCTTCACATCATTTGCAACCTATGTACATTTGATGGTTAGCTAGATATTTTGTGCAGGTATCTCATAAACTCTACAAAGCCAACTTGAAACATAACATAACAAAACAACTGACCTCTCATGAGATTCTTGGGTTCGTTTTTGGCATATACATTCTTGACTCATGATGATGGCACATATGAGATCATGACTCACCTGGGCATGATCTTGGCTCTCTGTCTGAGCATCTTGAACGAATATAAGAACAACTCAACCTCCAGATCTCAGATGGAAGCAACCGACAACAATTTAGAGGCAACACGATGGAGACATGGGAAATTTCAAATTGCATTTTTTTTATAATTGTTATGTGATTTTCAAATTGTGAAGTTCTTGTTATTTATGCTAAATATGGCACAAAACCCATCCATATATACTTGTGTAAGCAACTGTGCAAGGGGACTAGAAAATGAGTAATATTGATATGTGAAGTTGTAACATTGTCCATTAATAAAAGACTGATTTTGTGCCATTATCTTGATTGTTGTAGCGTTCTACTTTAGTTTCATAAGGTAGCTAGGAACCAATGAACAAGGGTCCACCCAGAGGTACCGAGCTACCCTCTTTTCATTCTTATTGTGATTTCACTTTCAGTAGTAGATTTGATTTTGAATATGCTAGTGTGTTCATAATATTTCTATATTTGATTTGAGTTGTAGGAAGCATAAGTAACAAACTCGTTTCTTGAGACTTGGTTCCTAGAGAAAAAGATAACATATAGACTTTGTAACTTACCTGTCCCTATGGATTATTTTAACGAAGCAACCATGAACTAGAATTGTTTAACTAGCCTTCCTACAATTTTGATTTTATTTGCTTGTGTTTACTTGGAGTCATTAAGTTTCCAACAGTAAGATAGATTTACTTTCCTTGTTATCAATTGGTAGAAGAATACAATTGAAAATATCTTCTTTTATATTTCATTCTTAGAGAAGAAGAGAATACACACACACATATACTGTAAAATTTACTTTTCTTTGTATTTTTCTTAACGAGGCAACCATGGACTAAACTATGATTAGACTTGTCAAGCTCATTTTGTCGTAGTTCAATTACTTGTGTTAATTTGAAATTGTTTCCATTCATTGAGTTGCAATATTAGAATACGTTTATTATCTAATTGCAAGACAATTTAGGATATAAAATTCATTCAGTCCAATCAATTCAAGCATCCATGTTTTGCATAAATGGTGCACAGTGCTTCACAAGTACGCAGGAAACCCTGATTGATAAGATTAAATGTGCAAGTGTTCTTAGTTAAAATTGAAAACATATAGAACGACTGTCACCTAGCATCCGCTCTTTGATGCCAAGGAGGAGGTCATTAGTAGTATGTCTACCTAGATCAAGCTCCCCAATTTGCCTTGAGTTCTATATGGAATCTGGGTTGAAGGAAATTGGTGGTGTTTTAGGAATCTTCATTGCAACTGATGTAAGCTATAAAACCAATAATTACATATTAGTGGTGCAAATCCTTGTAGCTTTGGATCCGCAACATGGGATTTTTTAATCGATGGAATTGGTGATGGGGGGTAAATCCTATACCCATTCATTGGATTATATCAATGTTTTGTTTAGGTGTTTCCATTGTCACAAGGCGGGTCACATTCTTGCTGATTGTGAATTTGAATTTCGTAAGAAATTCCTAGAGGAATTTAGGTTGGTTGTTGAAGTAAGGATAGTAAGCCCAAAATTCCCTCAAGTGCTTGGGGCTCCATTGATTCCCATTCCTCATTGAATGGGCATAATGTTCAGCCTAATTCTTTAGAGAACATGGGTATGTTGAGCAATTTTCATGTTGGCGATATTCCTATTCAACTCGATGATGTCCTATTACTCAAACTGGAGGGTCATGATCTCTTGGATTTATTTGGAGATGAATTGAACTTCTCGCCTTCACAATGGAGTAAGATGGAATCTCTTTGGACCAAAAGTACGATGCCAAAATGGGATTCAAGTAAGAAACATCATACTTTAAATCCAAGTTCCCTTACTGCTCCTACTTTTTAGGGTAACAATATGCCTATGTGCGATGTCGAATTTGGTCCATGTACCCCTGTGGGGATGGCCTCACATATTGTTTCTTCCGAGGGTTAGGATAATGGATTCTTTGTTTTTTATTTAAAAAATGACTCTGATTTTTCTACCCATAAACCCTCAAGAAACCACAAGGCCATCTCTTTAGGTTCCCCTTTTGTCTCTTCTAGTAGGGACCTGTATTTTTTAATACCTTGGGTTTTTGTTCAGGGTCAGGCTCCCTCGAAGGGCTTTGGATATGATGTCCATAAGGATTATAAGAATAACAAAGTAGGGTGCAAGTCTACATTAAAACATGCACAAGAGTGTGCTTCCCATGAAGTGTCAAAAGGTAGTCAATTACTTATCTCTAAAGTCCTTAAAGTCGAAATAGCCCTAAAGGAGGTTTCACCATGAAAATAATGTCTGTTAACATGAGGATCCTGCACGGGAGGGAGGGAGGGAGGGGGACTCTCCTTGAGGAGACTTGTGGACGTGGATCGACCCAACATTGTCTTAATTCAGGAATCGATGGGCCAAAGTGAACCTATCATCTCTGATCTAGAAAAATTATTCTAGGGCTAGGGATTTTATGGTGTGGATTCTAAAGGGTTTTCTGGGAGACTTATCATAGGTTTTTTGTCTAATTGTGGCCTCATAAATTGTTTCTCTATTTCTTCAGGTCTCTATACAAATATTTTATGCAAGGATTCAGATCGAACCATTACGCTCCTCAACCTGTACGGACCTTATTAGGGTAAGGAGACATATCGAGCACACGTGTTTGCGCTTAATTGTATTAGGTTTGATAATATTATCATCGAAGGAGACCTAAAATTTATTGTTAGTAGGGAGGAAATGTGGGGTCCTTCAACCCATGAGGATAAGTTAGAGAAATTTTTCACCGATAAGTTTAAAATGGCAGGGTTGGTAGATGTTGAACCTGTTCAATTAAAGCCGATGTGGAGCAATAATTGTAGTGGTGATGATGGGATTTCTAAAAGACTTGATCACTTTCTTGCTCATCATATTTTTCTCTAGGACATTGGTTCATATCATTCATGGGTTGGCAAAGTATGTTGTTCTGATAATTTTCCAATCTTCTTAGAACTGGGTCGTCCAGATGGGAAGCATGGTGTTCCTTTCAAGTATAATCCTTCATGGGTTGAATTGGAAGAATTTCAGATCCTCATCCAAGAGAATTGGACACCTTTTCACACTGATACAAATGTCTCTGCTAGCTCACAATTTGTCTTTTCCCTTCGGAGGATTAAAGAAAATGTCTCTTTTTTGGTCAAATATTGGAGGAAAGTAATCGAAATAGAGCTTCAGAACCTTCAACTTGAGCTTGAAAATATCTATGGTAAGATGTAGGAGGGTCAAGGGCTGCAATCGAATTTGGAGGCTTGTCGATCCTTGGAAGCTCGCAGATACAACCCATTGTTGGAACAAGAAAATTCCTAGAGGCTCAAGTGGTGGGCCATCTAGATTGTGATAGGTGACCAAGATATTAATTTTTTTCAAAAAAATTTCCAACTACAGGGAAAACGATAATACCATTTGGGAGTTAACCGATTCACGAGGAAATAAGGCTTGTGGGTTATCTGATATGGATTTATTAGGAGTCGAACACTTCAAGAGGTTGTTCAAGGAATCAGAGTAGGTCAAGATAGTGGAAATTCTAAAGCAAATATATATTTTTCTGAGACTCATTGATGACAAAGTCAACTGGGAATTGTATCGATAAATAACTAGAGAGGAGCTTCGGGCGATAATCTCCAGCTTCATGAAAGATAGAAGTCCAGGGCTGAATGGCTGGACAACCAAATTTTTTGAGATTTTTTTTTATATTGTTTGGATCGATCTGCTCCGAGTGGCCGAAGAAGTCTGCATTTTGGGTAAGATGTTGCATGGTATAAATTCTACCTTCATTGCAATTATTCCTAAGACGAACTGCCCCACTACTTTTGATGACTTTCGACCTATTTCCCTCTGTAACTGTCTTTTTAAAATCATTGATAAGATCATCACAATCAAACTTAAATCAGTCCTTTCTAATATCATTTCTCCTGAACAATTTGGGTTTCTCAAAGGAAGGATTATGCATGAAGCAATTGGATCGACTCACAAAGGCTTGCATTCTATAAAAAATCATAAACACCCTATCTCAGTTATCAAAATTGACCTTTCCAAAGCCTATGATAGAGTTTCACAGCTCTATCTCATACTCTTTCTTTTGCATATAGGGTTTGATCTCCCTTTGGTCAAATGGATAATGTCTTTTGTAAGAACGATTATGTTTGATGTCTTAATAAATGGTGTGGGCTCACCTTTCTTTAAATCGACTTGAGGTCTTCGGCAAGGGTGCCCATTGTTGCCTTGTCTATTTCTGGTAGTTGTAGATGGTCTTAGTAGGGCACTCGCCGAGGAAAAAAGAGTGAATTCATTTCAAGGATAAGATTAGGGCGCCATGAACGTCTTACCCATTTTCTTTTCGTGGGTGATGTGCTAATCTTTTTCTTCTGTGCAATAGTTGAAGGAAAAATTTAAAGAATATTCTAGAGTTCTTTTGTGATGCTACGTAAATGCTCCTAAATGTCAACAAATTTTCTATCTTCCAAGCTTAGAGGAGGATAACAGGCTCATTTTTTCAACTTTGTTCAATTTCCCTCTCCACGAATTGGGGGATGACATTAAGTACCTTGGTTATGTTCTCAAACCAAATAGCTATGGCATTGCAGATTGGAAATGGTTATTGACTCAGATTGAGTGGAGAATCAACTTTTGGTGTAATAAGTGGATCTCTCAAGGTGGAAGATTAGTTCTTATCAAGTCAGTGATTGAAGTTGTTCTTGTGTATTGGAATTTATTGGCTCTCATCGCAAAAGGGATTCTCACTCATATTTGAAAGTTATGTTTCAATTATTTGTGAAAAGACAATGCTAAATATTTCAGGTCTCACTTGGCTAACTAGAAAATCTTGTCCAAGCCAAAGAGCATTAGAGGTCGGGGCTTAAATTACATTTCGGTTTCTGGTCATGCATTGGCTTCTAAATATCTGTGGATTTTTTACTCGTGACAGTCTTTGGAGGAGTATCCTGGTTGACAAGTGTATAGCTCCTAATTCTATCATGGATTGGATCTATAAAAGGCAGAAGCCCACCTATAATGTATCTAACCAATGGTGGGCCATTGCACTAACATTTCCTATTATAGGTGAGTTTCTAGCCTGAAAGGTTGGCTCGGGCACACAAATGTAGATCGAGACAGATGCCATTGTAGGTTGTGGGGTGAGTGTCTTCCTACCTAAGGATTTAGTATCATACCTCCATGAGCTGGGCATATGCACGCTCAATCGCATTAGTGATGATACTGCTACGTAATGTAGAGGTGAGAAAGAGTTGGGCCTATATTATATGTGTAAACATGTTGTTGAATCTAATGCTCATTTATTCCCGGAATGTTTGTTTACTCGTCAACTTTGGCGAGAGATTGAACACCAACTGGGGTTGGCTCATTTGTGGGATAAAAAATCTCTAACAGTCAGTTTTTTGTGGGTTATTTATTGAACCCTTGCTGAAAGAGTTTAAAATCTTCCAATTCTGGTAGTGTGGGGTATATGGCTAGCCCATAACGCATGTATTTTCGAAGACAAGGGTTTTCCCTCTTTTAAGGTATTACAACAAACTCTGGCATTGTTTTCATCTTACAAGGTCTCCCCATCACAAAAAATTCCTCGAGAGCTAGGCGTAGTGGATATCAACAAAAATATGGCTTGGGGATTTTTTGATGTTTCCTGTCAAGACCCGGGCAGATCCTGTGGTCTGGGATTGAAACTTCATCTTTCAAAAAACCATTATGTTACAAAAAAAGAAAATCTAGGATCAAGAACAAACAATAAAGGTGAATTTAATGCTTTTTATGCACTTCTCAAGTGACTTGTGGAGAGGAATGTGTCTGAGCTCTAGGTTTCTTTTAAGACTCTAAATTGACTATTGATTAGATGAAGGAGTCAATTCAGCTTGATAATTTGGATCTTTTCTATTGTTCGTCAAATAAACTTTAAGCATATTTTTAGACAACTTAACACCTCTGCTAACTCTTTATCCAAAGAAGCTTTAACTTTGACTGAAAATCAACTGGTCATGGAGGAATTCTATGATGCAAAGATGCTCTCCAAAAGGGATGGTGTATTTACTAAAATGCAATTTGCTCTGCTTTTATACATGTTTTGTTTAACTCACCTTTTATGTTGATGCTTAGGCTCAAAKCTCTAGATGGTAGTTGTGTTAAAGTTTGGTTCAAGCATGAGGTTTAATTTCATTTTAGAATTACTTGAACCATACACAATGAATGCAACAACAATACAAGCTACAACTGCAGTAAACCAAAATAACAAGAAGAATAACCATACACAAAAGACACAAGAAATATGCTGGGAAAACCCTTCTCAAACAAGGGAAAAACCCAACAATCCTTTTCTATACTGCCAAGAGAAGATCCACCATCCACCACCAAACCTAGCACACAAAAGGGTGCAACTATGACCGAGAAAACTAGCTCTTAGAAAAGTGCGAGCTGCAGTTCTCATAATTTCATACCTCAACTTCTGAAATCATGAGATGACACAATGAGTGAGTGAGATCCACAATGGGGATCCACCTTTATTTATACAATAACTGACACAAAAAAGGTGTGTCTATTGGCACAATAGGGTCAACCTGTACAACTTAAAATATAATAAATATAGTTAATAATTTCACAAAATTATCTTTACATGGTGGGGCCAACGTGTACCCTTCACAACACAATTAGGGTTACAAGTAAATCTTACACTTAGACAATATAGCAAGGGATCCACACGTCCACTAGTGCTCATCCACTAGGGACACATCCACCTGTGCTCAACCACGGAGACGTCATACTCAACAGATCTCTATCTCAACTGAGTACACGAGAGAATCATCTGGAGTACCACATCATCTCAACTCTCACACATAGGAGAACGATACACCCATCACATGGGCACCCCTAAACACTGTGTGATTACTCAACTCTCACACAGAGGAGAACGATGCCCCAACCACTAGGGGACAACTCAACTCTCACACAGAGGAGAATGATGCCCCAACCACTCGAGGATGGCTCAACTCTCACGCAAAGGAGAACGATGTCCCATCACATGGGTATGCCCAACACTGGTCTCTCTCACAAGTAGACTCAACTCAATCACAGAGAACGTATCCTGGAGGATGTCTCATGACACTGCAATCATCAACACTCCCTCTCAGCTAGGGAGGCATTCTCCACCAGGCCAAGTTTCTCATGGAAGTACTCGAACTTCGTCTTGGCAAGCGATTTGGTGAAGATATCTGCAATCTGCTCATGTGTAGGAAGGTATTGCACGTGCATTGCTTTCCTCTGCACCATGTCTATGATATAATAATATTTTATCTCAATGTGTTCGATTTTGTTAATTTTTCAAAACCCCAACCCAGTTTCAGTCTCGCTGATTTTTCATCCAAATTTAAATGCCAAACTCAGTTTCAACACTGTTTCAGCATATGTTACAGCCCTGTGTTTCAGCATATACTCGCAGCGGTGTTTCAGCATATGACTCAGCACTGTGTTTCAGCATATGTTACAGCACTGTGTTTCAGCATCTACTCACAGCGGTGTTTCAGCATATACTCAGCACTGTGTTTCAGCATCTACTCACAGCAGTGTTTCAGCATATACTCAGCATTGTGTTTCAGCATCTACTCACAGCGGTGTTTCAGCATAAAAAAACTTAACAGAAAATAAACTTCAAAACTGAAACATGAGGATTCTGAACATCGTTTTCAACGCAGAAATAAAATATCAGCAATATGCAAAACTCAGAAAATATAGACACAAATATTTTCGGTCTAACTTCGACCCTGGAAAAACCCACAAGGCGAAAACCAGTGAGAGAGGGCTTTGTATTATTTATGAGCTTCTGAGAAATTCTTTTACAGCATATTCATCTTCAGATATTTACACAAACTTATCTGGACATTCTTGTAGCTTTGCTCCTCAATTTCTGAACCAGAAATTCGTACAACTGTACAGCAATTAATGTTGTACGGACTGTCACGAAATTCGTGCCAAAATTCTGCTAAGACTCAATTTCTGTGCCACTAAATGTTATTCGACAGCCTTGGAATGCATGCCAATACTCCCAGAAATTTCAGCTGTTGTCTCTTTTCTTCAGCTCGACCTCTCTCTTGCTCTCTCTTGTTCTCTCAACAAGAATTCTTGAGCTCCTCTTGTTCTCTCAACAAGAATGCTTCAAATTCCTTGTTCTTGGCATCTCACTAAGAACCTCTTGCTCTCTCAACAAGACTGTTGTTGCTTCAACTTCTCTTGTTCTCTCAACAAGAGTGCTTCCACTTACCCAAGAATGGGTGCGCCCTCTTGCCTTAATCAACCTCATGAGGGAAGGTGAGGAGTTTTCTAATCTAACGGTTGAGATTAGATCAGATGGCCGGCTGAGATTTGGTGTCTCTTCACTCACCCTCACTTTAATCATAAATTCACCTTTTAATTTGTATCTCACAAATTAAATGACTAGGACCCACATTCGGCAATTTCTCCCCTTAGGCGCCTAGGGAAGAGAAACACTTGCCTTGGTACTTCATTTTAATTAAAATTTTAACAGATTTCTCGTGAAACAGAGGATTCTCAAAGAGCTTCACGCAACTCTGGTTATCACAGTGAATAATGGTAGAATCCATCTCATGATCAAATAAGTCTATAAGGATCTTGCGAAGCCACACTACTTTGCAGACTACCACACTCAACGCTATATACTATGCTTCTGCGGTACTCAAAACCACAAAGCTTTGTTTCCTACTGCACTAAGAAACCATGGCAGACCCCAATGTAAAAAAACAACCAGATGTGCTCTTCTGGTCCACTGCGCTCCCTGCCCAATCTACATCAGCATATCCCTGCAATTTCATGTCTACACTAGAGGCATATCTCGGTCCATATCCAACTATGCCTCATAGATATCTCAATACATGCTTCGTTGTTATCCAGTGAGTCTGTCTCAATCATGTATCATGAATCCATCTGGTTTCTCGATGTAAACTTCTTCCTCAATCTCACCATTGAGAAAGGTTGTCTTTACATCCATCTGATGTAGTTTCCAACCCATAGATGTAGCTAGTGCAATGATAGTATGGATGGAAGTGTATCGTGCTACAGGAGCAAATGTCTCCTTGTAATCATTTCCCTCTACCTGTCAAAATCCTCTGGCTACAAACCTCGCTTTGTACTTCTCGACACTTCCATCAATTTCATGTTTGATCTTATAGATCCACTTGGAAGTCACTATAGACTTCCCTTCTGGTCTCAGAACAATATCCCACACATCATTCTTCATTATGGACTGATATTCTTTTGTCATGGCATCTTGCCATACCTATTGACCTGCTGCTTCTCCATCACAAGAAGGCTTAGTATCAATGATGTGGCTCATGGATGAAACATAGCTCGAAAATCTCTTTGGTTTCTTGCTCTCTCGGAATGTGCCTTGAGAAGTTGCATGTCCCTCTGCCTCCTGCAGATTTTGTTGATCCCGGGCAAGCCTTTTATGGCCTATTGCAATGTCTCTAAGGACATCAACTGGATCAACTGGATCAATGGTTGTCTCCCTCTGAACTGTTGAAGGGGGAGAAGGTAATGTCTCTTCCTTCTTAAATAGTTTGACTCCCTTTGAATTTTGAAGGATAGACATCTTCTTTTTCCAGTGTTGTTAATCTCGAGACATCCCATTTCTTATCAGGTCCTCTACTACTTCTACAAAACTTTGTTGGCCTCCCGTACTAAGATAATAACCAAGATGACCTCACATAGGGATAACAATCAAAATGGCCCCTTATACTAGGATAATAACCAAGCAAGAAAATTTGGACTCCCGTACCAGGGATCATGGTCCTCCAATAATTAAATAAGAAAATCTGGCCTCCTGTACTACGATAATAACCAAGATGGCCTCCCATAGGGATAACAACCAAAATGGCCTCATGTATTAGGATAATAGCCAAAAAATAAAATGGACTCCCGTACCAAGGATATTGGTCCTACATCAAAATCAAACCATACCTAGAAATCATTCAAGGGCAATATACTTTACCTTTCAAAGAAAGTGTTGTTTCTGACAATCATCATCATCGAGTTCCCTTGACATATTCTATGGTGGATACTCATCGATATCGGTTGTTCCTCTTCTGAGAACCCAAAAAAAAAAGCTACCAAGGCAAGGCTCTTTCTCTTCCTCAAACAATCCCTGACCAAAACAACTCCTAACAGAGATCTGAAAACTGCTCTCAAAAGATCTCAAACAAGACCTGAATCTATGTGCCAAACACACCTGGAACTTGTATTGGACAGATGGCTTGGATATGCCTCAGACAATCCCTTCAGAATAGCCTCAGGTCTACCAACAGGGTTGATCTTAGATCCAAAGTTTTGTTAGAAACTTAGCTTTGGTTCTACCTTACTTCTGTCCACAAAGCAACCTCAAATTGGCCTTAATTTGTTGTCATTCTGTATAAGAAACTTTGGCCATACTGTCTCAGGAACTTGGCCTAGGAACAGGTTCAAACTCTGCCTTGAATGATCTTTACTTCATGCAATCCTCAGATTTCCACTCACAACTGTGATTACTGCCACTTGATCTGCACTTGACTTGTCCTCTTCAACTTTGACTTGGCTCATCTTGCCATATGCCATGTTGAACATAGGTCTGCAACAGTCACTGTAATCCTTGTCTTGTCTCTATCACAACTTGGTCTCTACAATTTTGATTGTTCCTATTCACACAAGCTAGTTGTCAACCTTAACTGGAATACACCTGAAAATGATGCTAAGAACAGACCAGAACAACCTCAAAAACTTGTTGGAACAGATTTAAATATGCCTCAAAACTTCGCTGGAACATATGCCTAAAAAAAAAACTTTGCTAGAACAGATTTAGATATGCCTCGAAAATTTTGTTGGAACAGATTTAAATATGCCTCAAAAACTTCGCTGGGACATATTTAAATACGACTCAAAACTTCATCGGAACAGATTTAAATATGCCTCAAAACTTCGTTGGAACAAACCCCTAAACTTGGTCAAAACAATCCTCAGGATAGGTCTCAAAATGGGCCTAAATTGCCTCAGAACAAGCCTCGGAACATGCCTAAATTCACTTCAGAATATGTCTCAAGCTTGGCCTAATTGCCTTGGATTCTCGCTGCCTCGGAACAACCTTAATGCTCTGAAAATTAGATCTGGACAGACCTCAGATCTCCCTCAAAACCAGACTGCAATTTGTTTTAGGTTTCAGTTGTTAGTTCTGTGGTAGGTTTGTTGTTATAGGTATGTAGTTTAGGGGTTCTTATGGTTGCGGCAGCCTCAACCAAGTCTGTGGTCATGGTTGGGCTTGCTCCCCAAGCCTGCGGGTACCCTATCTTTGGACAATCGGTTGTGTTGTCGCCCTAATGCACACTTGCAAACGTGAGCTAAGTCCGGCTCACTTAGTGTGCCCTCGGAGACACAATGTCTAAGTCCCTGCCCACACTGTCACCTTGGCAGGTA
>JZKD02S2324257.1:0-13410 GCA_000966675.3 Picea glauca | reverse complement strand
TAGGAGCTCCTGGTACCAGTTAACAGCATTAGATTTGTTTATCAGTTAACAGCATTAGATTTGTTTTCCAGTTAGATAGCATTAGATTTGCTTTTCTGTAGTTAGCATTAGATTTTCTTTAGCATTAGATTTTTTTTCCTGTAGATAGCGTTAGATTTGTTTTCCTGTAGGTAGCACTAGATTGGTTTTGAATGCACAGAATGAACGCAGTTCAGACAGTCCTCTGTGTGTCATGACTTAAATGATAANNNTGATGGTAGATGGTTAAACACAGAGTTAGAATGATTTTGTAGAATTGTGCTTTTTAACAGAAATAACAATCTGAGCCTTTGAGTACTAGACTGTTTTGCTTCTGTTTATGATTCCATAGGAAATGCTCAGTTTTGAGTTAGTCATCAAAATTCAAATTCTTAGAATAGGTGTGTGCTTTATTTTTAGGATAGCATTCGAATAAAAGACTAGACGCTTGCATGCACATACTGTGTATCAGCTCAAAGTATACCAACCATGGTTTGACAATTTAGTGATTCAGGACACTTAAAAGCTACAATTTAGTAGCCTGACATGTATCTCGATCGAACAAGGGAAAATAATCCTACTTTATGTCTTTCATTAGGCATGAATGGACTTCGCTTGAACAACTACATGCTTGATTCACGGGCCTCAACAAATGCCATATCCTTGAAGGTAATGAAACAACTTGGTTTGAACACAACCTGACCTTATGGAAATGTTTGTGGTATTAATTCAAGAAGAGTTAAGGTCTTGGGAGTATGTGAATACGTTGAGGTATTTTTGAAATATTTTCCACATATCAATATCCTCATGGACATATTGGTGATCAATGTCCCTAATTCACGGGGGATGCTCTTATCGAGGACCCGGTCCTCAACCCTTGGAGGTTTTCTTAGCATGGACCTTACACATGCATATATTCCCATGAGTGATGGCACATATGAGATTTTACATAGCAGGGAAAAGAAAGATACACATGTGATGGATTTGAGGGGTCCCAACTATGTCAGTGAGCACTACCATGATGTGCCTCCACAAGTTATTGAGTATGATCCATACGAGTTACCCTTCATGTAGGAAGATTCCATAGAGATGTTTCTCCCATGGACAGATGAAAATAAGATTGCAAAGTACCATGGGAAGGAGCTGGGATCTATCCATATTATACAAGAAGAAGATGAGAAACATGGACAAATCATCAAAGATACAGTCCACACAGAGCCTTCATATAATGAGAATACACCTTTCATCGATTTCAATGAAGGAATCCTTATGCTCATGTGGGAAAAAAGAAAGGGCAAGCCCATATATGACCAAAAAGACAACAATTCATAGCTTGGCTCTTACATCATCAGGAAGAAGTCTGACAAATAAAGGTACTATCTGATAGCATTAGACAGGAGAAATATGCTACTTCCAGTAGATGGGTCTCTTCTCCAACCTCACATCCAGGTAACATGACTTCTTCAAGGCCCATTCCCTAGGTAAGTAGGTAATTCACTATGATTCCCTGCATTTGCATCCTGATTGGTCATAATAGTTTAGATTCATTTCATTTTCATTTTTATATACTTGCATTTTGATTTCATGCTTAGCTTAGAGTTTATTGAAAAAATGTCAAAATTTTATTTATCTAGCTTAGTTGGTTTGGATTATGATCATATGAGAAAAAGAATGAGTAGGCCATCATGCACTTGACAGTTTGATGCTTCCTTGTAGGCACAAGTCTATCAGGAGATGTTGTGGTTCTCATGCACTCTACGAAAAACACATATCCCCAAGTAGAAGCTAGATGTTATCCCCATTTTGTGGATAACTAAGGATATTATGTCTCGAGGCCCTCGGGTTGTAGATATGGAATGAAGAGAGACTATATGCCCAACAATACACTTTTCCATGGATGGAAAACCTGCTCACCACCACAGATGGTCACAGTTTTACAGATGGCATCCACCACACCAGTTGGCTTCCAAAAGGCAGTGTGCCTTGCTCCATGAGGTACAAGTCAGTATTATGGTGAGAATCATTTCAATATTTAAGCCATTTTATTATGTTGTATCTTATTTTTTTCTAGATTTCATGATATGTGCTTGGACAATGTGCATTTTTCCATGTTTCACCTTGGTGGTTGACATTGTTCCCTATTAAGTGGTTTTCCTTGGGGATGGGTTTACTACTAGGAAATTACTTAATGAGCCATCATATCAATCTCGACCATACTTACCACTTTCCATCATTGTTCCCCTTCATTTTCTTATCTCTTGGGATTTTATAGTGTATTGACCCAAGAAGGGGTTGTCCCTCATTCTATGGGAAGAAGGGGCTAAAGGCCCAGAGGGGTTGATGTTGGGTAAAAGATAAAATCTTTATATAAGCCTTCCAGATGCTTCACCCATGGATCACCAAAGAAAGTAATGAAACACTTATATTTGAATAAAGGGGACCCACAATATAATAAAATTCTTAAAAGGTTAGTTGAAGGATAGGAGGTCTCATCACGCGCCAACCTATCACGTCCATGGATATCCAGTGGTATGACATTTTCATCATCTGGTCACCAAACCAGGGCAATGGCTCTTAGTTGCATGGCTGAGAGAAAGGGGGTCTCATCACGAGCCAACCTTATCATTTCCATTAGGTATTTGTGGGGGACATTTCCACCACCTGGTCACCATTCCATGACAATGACCTTCAATCTTTCCTTATGCTAAATTGAAAGAAATATGAAAGTAAATTGATGGGCTTGGAAAAATGCATTGTGGGCGAAGGTACCACACACCCTCTAAAAAGGCACCCATGAATGAGACACTACGACCCCTTGTATGTCATGAGCCCTATGCCCATTGAGTCTTAACCCCTACCACCCCATCCACTTTGCATGGCTTAGAGAGGGATATCTTGGAAGTTCTCTTTGACCTAGGGAAATACGTACCCAATAGAACACCTCGTCAACCCTCCCATACTTAATCTTGACAAGTCGCATAGTGTCTTTGAGATGTTAATTGTTTGATATAGTGATCCTTCATGCACATGCTTAGATGGCTTATTTATTGATTGGATTCACTTATCATGATATTATGACTTGATATCCTTGGAGGGTGTGTTCAATTGTCTTTGCAGGACCTAGTTGGTGGACAATTTTTAGAGAAAATCCCTAGCTTGGGATTCCATGGGGATACAAGCCCACAGGTTAGATGTCAGGGGCCTACATGCCAAATGAGAGATATATGAATTACATGGTATTGATGATTATTTGGACAACCTAGCCCACCCATTAATCTCCAAGCGATTTTCCTAGGAGGGGAAAAACGTTCCATTTTTTAACTTGATGTCATGATCTTGGGGGCTAGGGCATGGTGGTGAGGTGCCACTCTTTGACACATGGACATTTGATGAGAAGAAGGGTCTTCACCATGATATGAGTTCCTATATTCTTGATACATGGCCTTTGGAGGCCCATCCATGCTTCTCCAACACCAATGTCTTCCTCAAAGTGTCAAAACATCCCCTAAAGGGGTAACGTCCTCCTAAATTAGGGTTTGATTTGTGCAAAAATTGAAATTTTAAGTGAATTGTTTAATATTACCTTGCTAAGGGGGGAATGATTAGGGTTGTTGACCCCTAATCTTGTGTTTTACTCCTTATTTTGTGGACAAACTATGTTAGCTAAATTTTGTATAAATAGAGATCATAAGATCTCATTTTAAACATAACTCTCACTCTTGTGAGAGACTTGGTCTGAAATTTTCAACCCTCTTAGCTCTTTATCTTTTGTGTACTTGTGTATGGCTATACTTATGAATGGTTGATGGAAGAAGTGATGCACTATCCTTGGAAGGCTATTCTATTGTTATTGTGGTGGATTATCTTGGCATTTTTCCTTGAATTGGTATGGTTTTTTACTTTCTTGCTATCATTTGTTTCAAGTCAAGGTTATTGTGCTAGGAACTAAGTGGAAAGTATAAGGGCATACACCCCCACCTTAGTATTCATCACTTTATGCTTCATCTTATTTCTTAGACAAGGGTTTTCTAAGAGAAGTATAAGGGCATACACCCTCTTAGCCCAAACCCTATCCTAGAGAAACTTGGCTTAGGAAGTAAAAGGGCTTACACCCCCAAGGAGGTAGCTTCTCTAACATCCTTTGACTCCATTATCCCAATATTAAAGTCACTAGTCATACTCTTTTTTTCATTGGATATATAAAATCATTTCCTCGGGAAACATAATTTTTGACCTTTTGAAATTTCTCTTTCTTGAAGTTGATTTGTCTCGTCGAGAAGAGTTTTCCCCCACTAGGGCGTCCCCTCTCTCCCAATAATTTAATTTATGTTATAAAATTTAAACTACAACCATTGGGGCTGCATAACCCTAGCTATTAATACTCTCATAACTCCTAAACTAACCCTAGACTGGCTCTCTAACTTTGTTCATTTACTATACTAACTAGGGAACATCTTTTAATCTAGTTCTTGGCAACTTTTCATGGTTGATTTTGTTGCTGCTTGCCACTGAATGCTACAGCCATAAGGCTGCAATTTTATGCAGAAAACACATGTTTACAACAACCATCTTATCTAGATTCTTGAGTGCCAATTTACAACCTATATTCATTGCTAAGTTTGATGTTGATTTACCTAACTAGTCTAGATATTTATATGATGATTTTAGGTGTTTGTTTGCCAATATAAGTTGATATCTACTGCTTCAAATTAGGGACATAAATCTTAACTTGCTGATCCAACTAACATATATCATTGCAAAGTGTGTTTTCTTGTGTCTCAGACAGGTACAATCATCCGGAAAAGTACTATACCTGTGGGGAAACAATTACTTGACTTGCAAGGCATATCTACCTACATTTATTTCCACTTAGAATTGACCTCTAGGGGATTTTACTTCCACTTCTCTCCATCTCCATATCAATCCTCCTAGGGTCACTGAGATCGCCTCCCTAGAGTGACCTAGTCAGCCTTGAAGTGTGAGACCTACATCGAGGTGACATTAGGTGTAGGATTCCCAAGTTGTATCACTTGCCTTGTGGTTGGGTCACGATTTTCCCAAAATACAACTTGTGCTATAACAGTCCCTTCACTAAGTGGGGGATTGATTTCACTATATGTCACTCGACTTTGGCTAGGGGGCATTGTTATATCATCGTGGTAGTATAATACTTCACTAAGTGGGTCAAGGCCATGCCGACATTTAGTAATGACGGAGAAATGAATTATCTTTTCATTTTTAACCAGATTGTAGCTAGGTTCGGTATTCCAAAGGATATTATCACAGACCATGGCAGTCACTTCCAGAATAATATGATGACTAAGTTAACATCAAAACTTGGGTTTAAGAAAGAACATTATTCACCCTACTATTCACATGCGAATGGCCAGGTGGAGGCTGTCAATAAGTCTCTCAGGACTATTCTTCAATGGATGATCAATTTGACCAAGTTGAATTGGCATTTGATGTTGTACTCGACACTTTGGGCGTATCGAACCTCAGTCGATACTACTATCAGTTTCTCTCCTTTCCAACTCATTTACAGGTTGGAGGCAATCTTTCCCATAGAGTGCCAAATTTCCTTGCTTAAGTTGGCAGTGGAATTACTGCCCGACACAACTCCACTTGAAAAATGTCTCCTATATCTCGAGAAACTTGATGAGTAGCATCGAGATGCAGCCTTGGCCAATGAGCCTTACAAATAGCATGGAAAGTGTCCATATGACCGATCGGTCCACCCTAGAGTTTTCTCCGAAGGAGATCTTGTCTTGGTCTATGACCAAAATAAATATCCCTTAGGGGCAAGAAAATACAAACCCATGTGGTTCAGACCATTCATTGTTAAGAAAGTCTAATAAAAAGGTGCTTATCAACTGGTTGAATTCGAAGGTAATGATTTTTCTAAGCCTAGGAATGGGCTCTACCTTAAGAAGTATTACGCTTAGGTCAGTCACCTGAGTGTGACTTCTTGTATATAATGTATAGTTTTATTTATACATTTTTGTGTCTTTTTGTCTTATGGACGTGTCATTTATTGTGCTTTTTCATTGTGGTAGATGTCAAGTGAATGTGATGTTTATGTTGGGTTCGTGGATAGTTCTAGCCGACACACTCAGAGGCTTGCTTCCGTAGCTTGGCTAATATTCATGCCCACTGGTCAGTTGGTGTCTTATGGAGGTGTTTGTCTAGGTGAAGCAACCAATAATGTTTTCGAGTACAGTGTCGTAATATAATTACTATGTGATGCATTGTCACATGGTATTTCTCACCTCTGGGTTCATCTAGATTCTCAATTGGTTTTGTCTCAGTTAAATGGAGTGTACCACATCTATGATCCCACCCTTCATTGACGATTCCTTAGGGTACGTCTCTTAGAACACTATTTTGATTATATTACATATATTCATGTTCCTAGGAGATCTAATAAACTAATTGATGCATTGGCTAATCATGTATTAGATTGGCATTTTGCACACGCATACAAGTAAAAGAACACACTTACACGCATATGTAAATACATTTTTACAAAAATTATTACTCCATAAGGAAAAAAGATGTATATATAATATGTCTAAAATAATGTCATAAGTACAAAATGTGGGCCATAAAGCCTCAAATANATGAGCCCTATGCCCATTGAGTCTTAACCCCTACCACCCCATCCACTTTGCATGGCTTAGAGAGGGATATCTTGGAAGTTCTCTTTGACTTAGGGAAATACCTACCCAATAGAACACCTCATCAACCCTCCCATACTTAATCTTGACAAGTCGCATAGTGTCTTTGAGCTGTTAATTGTTTGATATAGTGATCCTCGATGCACATGCTTAGATGGATTATTTATTGATTGGATTCACTTATCATGATGTTATGACTTGATATCCTTGGAGGGTGTGTTCAATTGTCTTTGCATGACCTAGCTAGTGGAAAATTTTTAGAGAAAATCCCTAGCTTGGGATTCCATGGGGATACAAGCCCACAGGTTGGATGTCAGGGGCCTACATGCCAGATGAGAGATATATAAATTATATGGTATTGATGATTATTTGGACAACCTAGCCCACCCATTAATCTCCAAGCGATTTTCCTAGGAAGGGAAAAACGTTCCATTTTTTAACTTGATGTCATGATCTTGGGGGCTAGGGCATGGTGGTGAGGTGCCACTCTTTGACACATGGACGTTTGATGAGAAGAAGGGTCTTCACCATGATATGAGTTCCTATATTATTTACACATGGCCTTTGGAGGCCCATCCATGCTTCTCCAACACCAATGTCTTCCTCAAAGTGTCAAAACGTCCCCTAAAGGGGCGATGTCCTCCTAAATTAGGGTTTAATTTGTGCAAAAATTGAAATTTTAAGTGAATTGTTTAATATTACCTTGCTAAGGGGGGAACGATTAGGGTTGTTGACCCCTAATATTGTGTTTTACTCCTTATTTTGTGGACAAACTATGTTAGCTAAATTTTGTATAAATAGAGATCATAAGATCTCATTTTAAACATAACTCTCACTCTTGTGAGAGACTTGGTCTGCAATTTTCAACCCTCTTAGCTCTTTATCTCTTGTGTACTTGTGTATGGCTATACTTATGAATGGTTGATGGAAGAAGTGATGCACTAGCCTTGGAAGGCTATTCTATTTTTATTGTGGTGGATTATCTTGGCATTTTCCCTTGAATTGGTATGGTTTTTTACTTTCTTGCTATCATTTGTTTCAAGTCAAGGTTATTGTGCTAGGAACTAAGTGGAAAGTATAAGGGCATACACCCCCACCTTAGTATTCATCACTTTATGCTTCATCTTATTTCTTAGACAAGGGTTTTCTAAGAGAAGTATAAGGGCATACACCCTCTTAGCCCAAACCCTATCCTAGAGAAACTTGGCTTAGGAAGTAAAAGGGCTTACTCCCCCAAGGAGGTAGCTTCTCTAAGATCCTTTGACTCCATTATCCCAATAGTAAAGTCACTAGTCATACTCTTTTTTTCATTGGATATATAAAATCATTGCCTTGGGAAACATAATTTTTGACCTTTTGAAATTTCTCTTTCTTGAAGTTGATTTGTCTCGTCGAGAAGAGTTTTCCCCCACTAAGGCGTCCCCTCTCTCCCAATAATTTAATTTATGTTATAAAATTTAACCTACAACCATTGGGGCTGCATAACCCTAGCTATTAATAGTCTCATAACTCCTAAACTAACCTTAGACTGGCTCTCTAACTTTGTTCATTTACTATACTAACTAGGGAACATCTTTTAATCTAGTTCTTGGCAACTTTTCATGGTTGATTTTTCTGTTGCTTGCCACTGAATGCTACAGCCATAAGGCTGCAATTTTATGCAGAAAACACATGTTTACAACAACCATCTTATCTAGCTTCTTGAGTGCCAATTTACAACCTATATTCATTGCTAAGTTTGATGTTGATTTACCTAACTAGTCTAGATATTTATATGATGATTTTAGGTGTTTGTTTGCCAATATAACTTGATATCTACTGCTTCAAATTAGGGACATAAATCTTAACTTTCTGATCCAACTAACATATATCATTGCAAAGTGTGTTTTCTTGTGTCTCAGGCAGGTACAATCATCCAGAAAAGTACTATACCTGTGGGGAAACAATTACTTGACTTGCAAGGCATATCTACCTACATTTATTTCCACTTAGAATTGACCTCTAGGGGATTTTACTTCCACTTCCCTCCATCTCCATCTCAATCCTCCTAGGGTCACCGAGATCGCCTCCCTAGAGTGACCTAGTCAACCTTGAAGTGTGAGACCTACATCGAGGTGACATTAGGTGTAGGATTCCCAAGTTGTATCACTTGCCTTGTGGTTGGGTCATGATTTTCCCAAAATACAACTTGTGCTATAACAGTCCCTTCACTAAGTGGGGGATTGATTTCACTATATGCCACTCGACTTCGGCTAGGGGGCATTGTTATATCATCATGGTAGTATAATACTTCACTAAGTGGGTCAAGGCCATGCCGACATTTAGTAATGACAGAGAAATGAATTCTCTTTTCATTTTTAACCAGATTGTAGCTAGGTTCAGTATTCCAAAGGATATTATCACAGACTATGGCAGTCACTTCCAGAATAATATGATGACTAAGTTAACATCAAAACTTGGGTTTAATAAAGAACATTATTCACCCTACTATTCACATGCGAATGTCCAGGTGGAGGCTGTCAATAAGTCTCTCAGGACTATTCTCCAATGGATGATCAATTTGACCAAGTTGAATTGGCATTTGATGTTGTACTTGACACTTTGGGCATATCGAACCTCAGTCGAGACTACTATCGGTTTCTCTCCTTTCCAACTCATTTACAGGTTGGAGGCAATCTTTCCCATAGAGTGCCAAATTCCCTTGCTTAAGTTGGCAGTGGAATTACTGCCCGACAGAACTCCACTTGAAGAACGTCTCCTATATCTCAAGAAACTCGATGAGTAGCGTCGAGATGCAGCCTTGGCCAACGAGCCTTACAAATAGCATGAAAAGTGTCAATATGACTGGTTGGTCCACCCTAGAGTTTTCTTCGAAGGCGATCTTGTCTTGGTCTATGACCAAGATAAATATCCCTTAGGGGCAAGAAAATACAAACCCATGTGGTTCAGACCATTCATTGTTAAGAAAGTCTCATAAAAAGGTGCTTATCAACTGGTTGAATTCGAAGGTAATGATTTTTCTAAGCCTCGGAATGGGCTCTACCTTAAGAAGTATTACGCTTAGGTCGGTCACCTGAGTGTGACTTCTTGTATATAATGTATAGTTTTATTTATACATTTTTGTGTCTTTTTGTCTTATGGACGTGTCATTTATTTTGCTTTTTCATTGTGGTAGATGTCAAGTGAATGTGATGTTTATGTTGGATTCGTGGACGGGTCTAGCCGACACACTCAGAGTCTTGCTTCCGTAGCTTGGGTAATATTCATGCCCACTGGTCAGTTGGTGTCTTCTGGAGGTGTTTGTCTAGGTGAAGCAACCAATAACGTTTTCGAGTACAGTGTCGTAATAGAATTACTATGTGATGCATTGTCACATGGTATTTCTCACCTCTGGGTTCATCTAGATTCTCAATTGGTTTTGTCTTAGTTAAATGGAGTGTACCACGTCTATGATACCACCCTTCATTGACGATTCCTTAGGGTACGTCTCTTAGAACACTATTTTGATTATATTACATATATTCATGTTCTTAGGAGATCTAATAAACTAACTGATGCATTGGCTAATCATGTATTAGATTGGCATTTTGCACACGCATACAAGTAAAAGAACACACTTACATGCATATGTAAATACATTTTTACAAAAATTATTACTCCATAAGGAAAAAAGATGTATATATAATATGTCTAAAATAATGTCATAAGTACAAAATGTGGGCCATAAAGCCTCAAATAGAGCTGATATACATCAATGGGCTCAAGCCCTCAACACATAAGAGAGTGTAAAAAAGAGCTCCCTCAACACATATAAGTTCCATTTCTAATTCTATGGTCTAGGACTGTTGGCCCTAGTGTAATGTACTATGACATTCGCAAGACGTTGTAATAGTTGAACCCAAGTCATGGGTACTCCTACCACATATGGTTGCATGGACGAAGGTAGGTCCTCAATCTCCACCATCGACATAGGATGGGTGAGAGTCATCGAGTTCCTCTCTACTTGTCTCAATATTCTCTTAGCCTTTCCAATTGGTGGCCCTCCCACTGCTGTTGGTCCGACATCCTCTCGAGGATGACACCTAGTCCTGGCAAAGTCGGATGGTCGTATTGGTCCCACATCTATATATAATAAATTACTAAGTTAGTACTATGAAATTACCATAAAAATGAAATAATTTTAAAATATAAATAATGATGTGTACCTATCTCTCTGCGCTCCTCGCCAGGGGGCACATGCATATCAGGGTCCCTCAGGAAACTGATCCCCACGTATGGGTAGTCTTCGATCACAGGGATTCCATGGGCCCACCAGTCAAATAAATTTTCATCGAACACCTCTTGCACTCTCCCTGCTCCCTGTCGAGGCATCAATGCAGCTCATCTGCGTAGTGCTGGAAATGAGGCAATATGTCCTCGTACTGTCTCTCGTGGGCTAAGGATTGGCACTCTCTCAAAAATAAATGTGCACAATACGGTCCCAAACCCAAAGTTCTTGTCCTTTCTTCTCCTGCAATCGGTCAACTATTTCTTCATACAAGTGAGCATCGTGGTACTCCAGTCAAATATAGTGTCCTGTAAACACTAATCTGCACAATGCATTTGAACACGTGAGGCCTGGTGAAGTGTTGTGGATCCTATAATCTGAACAATCATATACAATACTATCCATAGGTTGAGGCTTTATATCTTCTGAATTGGCACTTGAGAGCCTACATTCTCAATGCCATCCTCACAATACATGCCAATGTAGTCCTCTATATTGTGTGGTCTTGGAGGGAAAGTCCTCAAGATAACCGGTTCACCCCTCTTGGAGAGACCGGTCAAGAAGTATATGTCCTCGGTGGTGGGATTCAATGATTGGCACTCTTGCATGAAGGCCTCTATGTTCAGGTTCCAATACTCTATCAATTGATTTAGTAGCCTGGGTTGTGCCCTCATGAATGGGCAGTGAAACAAATTCCACATTCCACACTGCTTTACCATAGCAATGGTCGTTGGATCCTCTTCAACCAATATGTCTATCTCCTCATGCTCTCTCTCTCTCTGTCCAATGAACATACATCCTGATGCATGAAAATTTTTTTTGGTTAGTGCCTTTTTCATTTTTTTTTAATACTTTAAGAGATATATGTGGGATATTTTAAAGACAGTCATGTATGTACGCACGCTGATTTTTTCTCAACCCGCGTATATACGCGTGTTGAGCATGAACAACTCATGTACACATAGACCGGACTTATTTTTTAGGGCACACACTCTATAAACAAAAATAAAATAAAAAAATGATGGATTGAAATATTGGAGGAGGTCATGTGTACTTACTTGATTCAAGTTTGAAGTCTTTTAGTCCACCATAGCTCCTTGAATTTGTGTTTTAAAGAAGAGGGCTTTTTCACTTTTTGGCTATTTTCCAAATTGCAATGGTTAAAATGAGTTGTATACCTCTATTTATAGACTTTTTTTTCTCTTTTTGGCCCAGTTTGGTCTTCTTTTTCCCTATTCTTGACTTGGTGGGTGCTTTGGTTTCTTTTGGGGGGATATTCAGGTCGTTCTTATGAAATTTTTCTTTTGGTTTGGTGTTTCTATGAGATGGGTTACACTCACATCATCTTGTGGTAAATTTTCTTTTTGACACTTGTATATAGGTTAGGTTCTCATCACCTTGCATCTTGCATTTTGTTGACTTTTTTCCACTTTGCCATAGGATCAACCCCACCGAAGTGTGACATAGAACCTTCTATGCTACTTTAGAATTGTTTTAATTAGATGGTAGAGCCTTACCTGCCATGGATGCCCTAGGTAGATCCTTGTATTACATTTTGGCATCCATGTTGTGAGTTTACTATAGGCTTGGGAGTCCTTTTAGTCCCGCCATGAATTTGTGTTGAAGCCTCATTCTTCTTCATCTTTTTCTAGCCTATACCAGAGGGACTCCCTAGAGAATGGTTTGTTGTCTTTTAGACTCATTTAAACTTTGAAAGTGACATCTAACGAGAATTCATTTATCCTTTTCGACCTCGTTCAGATTACTTAAGAAAAGGAGCCCCCCCCCCTGGAGTCTCCTTTAAGATCTTTTCAGACTCTCTAAAATTGAAAGGATTGTCGAGCGATCTTATTTCCCTTCACGCTCGTCAAACTAAAATTTGAAGGCACATATTTCTGGCGATAGTTTACCCCTTTTTCAGTCCAAATGGTTATTTTTACGGAAAAGGTATGCTCTAGGAGCTACAATTCGCTAGGAGAATATTATCAGGTGTAAGTTTAACCCTTTTTCGGGCCCGAGGGACTAAATTTGTGAAAAGGGTCATTCTCCTTGGTTTTTGTTTATCTCTTTTTCGGGCCTTGGAGATTAATTATGAAAAAATGAAACCCCTTGGAGTCTTCTTTAAGCCCTTTTCAGACTCCCTAAACAAAAAAATATCTCCGAGTGACCTTGTTCCTTTCACACTCGTTAATTGGTTCAGAAGAAATATCTATTCGGCATAAGTTTACCCCTTTTTCCACCCAATAGATTAACTAGGAAAAAGGTACACCTCAGGAGACATGTCTCACCGAGAGAGTTCTCCTAAGTTATTTTTTATACTTTTTCAGGCTCAGGGGGGGTGAAATCATGAAGGTGGGTTACACTTTTGCTTGTTTTATGAGAAAAAAAACTGTATTTTCACAAGTTATTCAACTTCCGACATATAAAAGTATTTTTTTTATTTAGAAT
>JZKD02S2324246.1:12297-22396 GCA_000966675.3 Picea glauca | reverse complement strand
GACTGTTCACTATAGCCAATAAAAATGTACTTCTCACTTCTATCATCAATATTCTTTCTTAGCTCTTCAGGAACATGAGCAAAAGCAACACAACCAAAATTTTTGAAATGAGAAAAATTTACCTTAGATCCACTCCATTTTTCTTCAGGTACTTTACCTTGAACACTGGAAGTTGGTGATATGTTAAGTAGGTAAATTGAACATGCAACTGCTTTAGCCTAGTAATCTTTGGACATTTTTCTTGTTGTAAGTAAACTCTTGGCCATGTTCATGATGGTGTGATTCTTCTTTCTTCCACTCCATTTTGTTATGGAGTATATCTGGTAGTCATTTTCTTTTTAGTACTATTATGTTTACAAAAATCAACAAACTCTCTTGAGTCATATTCACCTCCTCCATTATATCTCAAAACTTTGACAAACCTGCCACTTTGTTTCTCTGCTTCATCCTTGAATTCTTTGAATCGAGTGAAAGTCTTGGATTTGTGTTTGAGAAAATAAACCCAAACTTTCCTGCCACAATCATCAATAAATGTCAGAAAATAAAAACTTCCACCAATCGACTGATTTTTCATAGGTCCAAATAAGTCTCTGTGAACTAAATCTAAGCACTCTTTGGCTCTATAAGAGGATGATGGAAAACTATCTCGCTGGTGTTTTCCTACTATGCAACTTTCATAAGAAGGAATCTCATTAATCGAAGGAGGAAATCCTGTCACCATAGACTATCTTTGTAACAAACTCATACTTTTGACTGGTAAATGACCATAACGATAATGCCATAACTCAGTTTCAGTCACATTAGAAATATTGCATGCATACACCTTCCCACTTCTCATTTCTAAAGGAAACAATTTGTTCTTTATCATACGGACTTTTGCAACAAGTCTTTTAGTTTGTTTAAGAATTGTGCAAGTGTTGTTGTGGAAAGTGACATCATAACCATGCACCATTAATTGCCCTATAATCAACAAATTGTGTTTGATATTTGGTACATAGTAAACATCAGGAATATTTTTCACTTCACCCTACTTTGTTAGAACTAGCACAACACCTTTTCCTGATGCTTTGATCGAATGATCATCACCCAAACTAATTGTAGTAATAAGAGATGTATCAAGATTAGAAAGTAAATCATTGTGACTAGTCATATGATTGCTACATCCACTATCTAGCAACCAAGTATTCTTGTGAAGAATTTGCTGAGATACTTGACATGAAAGAAACAAAGTATCAGATGTTTCACTTTCTGTGACATTAGCTTTATTTCTAAACTACAAATGATGACATTTAGATATATGATGACCCAACTTTTTACAATAAAAACATTGGATTACTGATTTACTTGTCCATCTCTGACCACGATCTTGTGAAGACGATCTTGACTGCTCTGACTGGTCTTTTGTTTCTTCAGGTTTATCTCTTGTTTGAGAACGTCCTCTACCACGTCCATGGAAACCTCTGCTTCTGCCTCTATCCATGGACACCTTAGTTTGAAATGCATGTTCTAAAGTACCAAGATCTAAGGTCATCCTTGCTTCATTAGATAACAATGAACCAATCAGTTCTTCTATAGAAAAATTAGTTATATATTTCGACTCAAGAAGAGCATTAACTACCATTTCAAATTTCTTAGGTAAACTTCTAAGAACTTTTTCAACAACTCTTTGTTCTGTGATTTATTTTTTGCCATTAATCCAAAGTCGATTAATAATACCCATCACTTTAGTCATAAATTGATCAACACTTTCTGATTCACTCATCTTGAGGGTTTCAAATTGAGTTCTAAGGGTTTGAAGTCTCATAGTTTTCACTTTATCATTACTCTTATAAGCTAACTTAAGAATATCCCATGCTTCTTTAGAAGTCTTGGCACCAATAATTTTGGGAAATATAGAATCATCTAATGAAACTAAAATATATGATTTGGCTTTTCCTTCTTTTTGCTTAAGTTCTTCTAACGTTTTTCTTTGAACAACAGTCATAGTTGCAACAACATTTGCATCAGGTTCTATGAACCCCGTTTCAACACAATCCCAACATCCTTGACCTTGTAAAATGGATTTCACCTTCTCACTCCAAAAATCATAATTGGAACCAACTAGAGTTGGTGCTTTAATTGACCAAGAACTAGTCATACTTCTAATTCCAAAATATTAGCCAAAACCCCTTTTTTTTTTATATATAACTCCAAGTCAATTTTCAGATTTCAAAACTCCAAATTTTATAAATACTCTTTAGCAAAATCCAGAGTAAATAAAAATGTGAGGAAATTTCAAGCCTGTAATTTTCAGCCACAGCCTCTTCCAATGCGACAGTGACTCTTCTCCAAACCAACGGTAGCAATATGGCACTTCTTCAAACTGACGTGCAACTCTTCTCCTAACTGATGGAAACTCGGTGGCACTTCTTCAAACTGGCGGGCAAATTCTTCAAATTGGCAAGAAACAACAGTCACAGCATTATGAAATTCTTCAAACTGGCCGATAATCTTCAAAATGGTAGGCAGTAACAATCACAACGTTATGAAATTATTCTCTATTATTCACTGTGGAAGAAAGACGTTGAAGCAAAGCTAACAGGAATTGGAAGAGAACAATAATAGGCCTTCTCCCAACCTATTGCTCTGTTACCATGAAAACAAAAATAAAAGGAAGAGTAAACAAAAATAAAGAAAAATACTTGGGAAATGTTAAGAATGAACATATTGATTATTGATTTCATATGAATTATATAAATTCTTACAAATACAGTTTTACAGTTTCTGAACTACCTGAGTATCTGTAAACAAATTGGTTTCACTAACTAACTAATTTGTTAAGGCAACTACAACTCCTAACACGTGCTTGACTCGTGGCATTGGTCGAATCGACCATGGATTGAAACCCTCATAGATTCAACTCTCGGTTTTGCCCACAGACTTGCATGGTGGCCCAACTTAACTGCATTGGGACCAAAGAATTACAAATCCAACTCAACTGGAGATTCGTTCTCAACTAGATGAAGATCCCTCAACAAGACAACAATCCCTCGACCAAAAAAATTGTCAATTGGTGGATCTTCTCGTGGATTTCTCCTTAGCCAGATGACCGCATAAATTCCCTAGCTCTTACATAACTAAGATCTATTGGATGGTAGCTTCATGGCATGGATGAATAGATTCATGTGATTGGTACATATGATTGGTATGTGTATTAATAAGTCTACATTACTTTGCTAAATAGAGGTCAATTATTGGAGGTATCATACAAAGAAAACCCACTTGGTGTGAGTCGACCTATAAAGCCCAACTCTTTGTTGTGGTCGATTTTCCTTCAAACCATTTTTTGAATATTTGTTACTTTGGATATTGCGCACTATTGACAATGGGCATGCTGGATGAATGTGAAGCCTTGGTGCTTCAAAAATTGGAGGAAATTTGTGAGAAGAAGGACATTACCTTGGAACAATATCACAACCATCTTCGTGCAAAGGTCAATGACTTGAAAAATGTTGTTTCCTAGTTGCAGATTGAGAATCAACGATTAAAGAATGAAATGAAGACATCCCATACCCAACTAGAATATGAGGCTACCCTTTTTCAAACCATCCTTCTACAACGCTTTCATGAGAAATCTAGGAAACGTTTTGACCTAGAAAAGACAATGGAAACCATTTTTCAAGATCTGGTGGATGATTTTAGAAATAGAACAGATATTGTTGATGATATTGTGAAGAAGGCGAAATCCCTTTCTCATCCAGAAAAAACTGCCTTGAAGACAAAAAATGTCGAACTAAAAAATCAGTGGAAGACTATAGAAAACATGTTCCAGAATATCATGGCTGAGTAATCCAGGAAGGTTTTTGCCATGAGGAACACCATGGAAATATTTTTTCGGACTCTTGCAGACAAATTTAAGGATAGGTATGGCCTTCTTGAAGACTTGGAGGAAGAAGTAAAATCTCTTTCTCATCCAAATACTACCATGGGAATGGAAGTCAACCAACTGATAAAATCAAATGTGCAGCTGACTCGTGAGGTTTCCTACTTACAGGCCTCTGCCGATGAGATTGTTGAAGAACTTCTTCCTTTTCAAGAACATTGTTGGGTGTAGGCCTATTTTGAGGAAAGACCTATTTTTGGAAAGAAAGAGCTAATTTTGGGAGCACGTGCAACAAGTGGCAAGAAAACAACATGCGGAAAAGGAAGGAAAAGAAACATGCAAGAGGAAAAGCCATGTGTGAGGAGGCAGACAAGCCTAACCATATTAGGGTTATGGTTTTTGACAAAGGTTGTAACGGTTATAGGATTGTAAAATAGTATAAATAAGAACCTAGGAGGTCTAGGAAGGGCTTTGTTTTGTCTGTTCGGTTAAGTAAATAGAAAAAGATTGCTGATAATTGTGGTTGAAAGATGTTGAGTTGTAGAAGAGTCAAGTAAGGTAGATTTTGAGGGTTAGATCATAGGTTGGGGAACTTGGTGTGATCTAGTCCACCTCACGAAGGTTTGTTAACCTCATCAGGATTGTATGATTGAATATGTAATGTGCGCAATGTTGGATTTTGTAGTAGACTAAATAAAAGAGTAGAGAAGCTAAATCTTTGTGGATGTATCCCAAGAGGGGGTGGACCACGGTAAAACCTGTGTTATATGTGATTTTCATTGAATTCTTACTTCTTGTTAATGGTTATATTACGATTGAATGATTAACTAGATGTATTAGAATGAATGCATGAGCCTAAAGATGAATGAATCTTATAATACTTGAATGAATAACAAGATTAATGCATGAAGAATATATAATACAACCCCATATCCCCACTCATTCCTAGAATTCAAGCACTTGAGCATTGTAGTCACCCATATATCTATCTCAGGTGAGACTGCGCTCTGTGCACTGTGCACAACGTTGTCTTCTGGTTTACTAGGAGGGTCGATAGTTTTAGAGGGTTTTGTTGGAAACTTGTTCAGATATGAACTTGGGTCAACCCAAGAATAAGTAGAAGGGATACCTAACCCAACAAATGGTTCTATTGCCAGTTGGAACTGCCTAGGATTGAGTGGACAAGATCCATGGAATAAACACGTGAATAATGTAGGTATAGAAGGTAATGTTTAGGCCATGTAATCCAACAAAGGAGAAGAATGAAAGATGGATGGAAACCATGGAACTTGAGTTTGCACATAAGGATAACATAAACCCTAAGCTAACACTGCACAAATATATAGACAAATACTTGTTGAGCGACTTGCATGAGGTATTTTTCTATCATTTCCTGTATTTGTTGTAGGAGTGGTTATTGAGGTTAAAAGACAACCACCCAACAAATCGAATTAGACAACTAGACTGGAATCTTGTAGAGATCACGTAGCTGCAACAAGTTAGCAAATTTTTTACGCATGCAATAGATTTCTAGTTAGATAGTATTGTTGCAGGGTTTATCACTGAATTGCAGTAGATACCGGGAAGTCTTACAACGCAGCAGAGAAGGATTTTCTAAAAGGACCCAAAGGTAGGTATATCAGATCACTGGATACTTCAATCAAGATTTTATTGTATAGCAATGGTGTGATGACCATGGAATCAGACAACTAAACTTCCATGCATGCATAGGTGAAGGGGGGAAGCACTGACAGGAGGATGAGAAATGGAGGAATAAATGGAGAAGGGAAATAAGAAGGAAGACATGGGCCCAATCATGATGGAAGAAGACTAGATAAATAAGATAATGGCAACAACTAGAAATAGGCATAGTGGAGTACCCTACTAATATAAGATGAATAACAAGAAGAGAGCCATAGCTAATACAGAGGGCTTGGAAAGAGATGAGGAAGAGGTAGATGATCTCCGGGATGTGGAGCAGATTGAGGAAATCATGAGCACAACATATGAAAGGAAAAAATAAGGTTCAAAGGTAGGAATAGAAGGAAGAATTCCAATCCAGGTCACCTTCACTGTGGAACCTACGACCCCATGTGAAACTAACATACCAGAAAGAAAAACAACATTTAGACAACCAAATTCTAGTGGAAGAAAGAAAATAGGAAACACATCCAAACAAGGAGCAGTAACTGGAGGATACATTTCAGGAAGTAATAGTCACATATCTACATCATGCGGAGGTAGTAGTTCAACATAGTTTAAAATGGCAGGACATGATCCCATGACCAGGTTACTAGAATTTCAGGGAGAGACACTAGAGGACCCTGAAAATTACTTATTCATCTATGAGAAGATATGGGAAGAAAATAATATCATAGATGAAGATACAAAACTTGCGCAATTAGCTATCACGCTAAGAGACCGCGGACTAGATTGGTACATGAGCCTAGATGTAAATAGTCCACCAGGAGTAACAAGGACTATTATAGACGTGAAAAAACTATTGATAAACAAATTTCAAAAACCCAACTCAAAAGATCAGTACATGAATGAAATCAATGAATTCAATATAAAACCAGGTGAGTCTATTTGGGAGATTGATCAGAGGTTTAAGTGTCTTAAAGGTAAGTTGAAATATGCAATGACTGACATGAAACATAGACATCTATTTTTGAAATCACTATTACTACATTTGAAATACCCATTAAGACAACAAAAGTTACAAACTCAGGTAGAGGCTCTGCAACAACCTTACAACTGGAAGAGAACTAGTATTAGCAGATAGATCCAACAATAGAGGAGTTGAAGGAGGATATGAAGAACCTAACAATTCATATTAAGCATAATAAGGGAAGGAGAAAAGAGAAGTTATTTGGTGTACCACATGTAGGACAGAAGGAAAACACAAGAACGAATGTCTAACTTTCGCAGAGTACATGGAAACAGGAGTACCAAATCCTTAGCCAACAGGAGGACCATGGTGTGATATTTGTAAAATACATGGGCATGATCCATATCATTGTCCAATGATGAAGAAGTATAAGACAATACCCAAAAGTTCATATTACAATTTCTACAAGTCAGTGGGTCATGATGATAGAGATTGTAGGACAATGGAGACGATGAGAGAAAGAACTTCAGATAATTATAGGGTGCAAGAAGAAATGAGGACAAGACAAGCTGCACCTCAATTCAACCAAGTACCACCACCATATAATAATGCGTAGCAACAGTATAATAGTGAACAACCATAATACAACAATGCGCAGCCACAATATAACCCCATGCAGTATAATCAGGTACCTCAGTACAACGCACTGTGAAGAGATTGAGGTAGATATAGAGGTGGAGGATGAGGAAGAGGAGGATTTGTATGAGGCAGAGGACCAATAGTTTGCCACAACTACCAACAGACAGGACATTATGAAAGGGAGTGTCCACTTCCACCAACGATGCTGGAGTTACTTCACACACACCTAGGATTTATTTTTCCTAAGGTTTTTATTTGTTTATTAGTCATAATTAGTCATTATCCAGTCTCCTATATTTTAGGAGAGAATATTCCACCTGGAGAATATTCTCTTTCAGTTCACACTTCAGTTTGACTAGTTGAGTTGAGTTTAGATGTTGCATTGGGATCATCACCATGCAACATTGGGATCATCACCATGCTAATTCAACCTTTCCTTGGTATCATAACCAAAGTGGTGCATTAGCCTTGATTCCTTGAGTTAACTCCTCACTACTTTATGTTCAGTCAGTTAACTGAAGACTAGTTGACTAGTTAACTCAACTAGGTGGCAATTCACCCCCGTAACTGTCTGAGAGACTAGAATAGGTGGTAGTTCACTCCCATAACTGCTGGTGTGTGTCCAGATCACTCTAGGCCACCAATATGGAGACTTGGTTCACCTCAATTTGAACTCATTGATTTATACAAAGTATATAATGTGTAAATTATTCATTATTCACAACGGTTATTGAGAATGCTTTCCATTCTTTCTCTCCTCCTTCTTCTTTTTTCAATTCTCTTTGAAAATGTGTGTATCATTATTTAGCTAGATCTATTATGTGCAGGTCAACACATTTACATGGTATTAGAGCTGACGGACTGCTAAGAAAAAGCTACACCAAAATTTTTTTGTAGGTACAAAAGATTGAAGACAACGAAAAGATGGAATTCCAAAAATAATTCATTCTTACACCTTACAACTATTTTGCATGGAAGGAGAAAATAGCCATACATTTCTAATCCAGATGGTTGTATAGTTTAACCATGAATACAGATAAAGAATCGACATCAGCCATAGAAAAATCCAAGTACTTAAATCGCATGGATGAGGCACTTAGAACAATTTGCAGTCTTATTTCTCCTGATCTCCTTTTTCATATATCTTCCTGTAAGAATCCCAATGAAGCCTAGACCATATTGGAAGGGCTCTTTGGAGAAAAGGATGAGATGAGGGGACACATGCTAGAGGTGGATCTTCTCACATTGGATCCAAAAATCTTCAAGAATATCCAAGATTTCTTTACAAAAATTCAAGGATTTATTGTCGCAACTCAAAACTTGCGGGGTTGATAAATCGAAGGAGGAGAAAAAGATCGTTCTCACCATTTTCTCCAAGATTGGACCTGAATTCCCTATATTAGTATCCACATTCCATACTATCATATTCGCCTATGGAGCCACCTGGAAGATGCCTTCTCTTGAGGACTTTATCAAATCCCTGACACAAGAGCAAACCAAGCTCATCAACATGGGTGCAATAAAAGGTACAAGGGCACATGCACTCACTGTGCATGATGGCAGCCACAAATATCAGAAATCTAAAGATAAATATAAGTGGAAATCTCATGCACATACGAAGAAGGAAGGGTACACAAAACCCTTCATTGATGCCTTCATATCCAAAGGAGAAAAGGGAAGAAAAGGAGAGAAATGCATGTACTGTCACAAACAATTCCATTCGGAATCCGCATGCATGAAAAATAAAATAGATCTGATGTCTTAGATACTTCATCAAAAAAAACTTGGAGATCGCATCCCCGAGGGTGCAAAGAAGAAGAAGCCAGAATATCTGAATTCCAAGAAAGGCAATTCTAGCCATGCGTTCATTTCCATCAACTCCTCTCTCGATACTTGGATCATAGATTCAGGAGAATCACATGACGTGGATGCCTCAGAAGTAGTATATTCTTCTTTGGATTTATGCAAAGGTCCTCCTATTCTGATGGGGGACAACTCTTCTATCGAAGTCACCGACAAAGTAAGGATTGAGCTCACCAACGGAAGCTTCAAGAACATGTTGCATGTTCCCAAGCTTTCTGTCAACCTTCTCTCCGTGTATTAGATGATGAATTCTGGCACTGGAAAGAAATTCATATTCACACCAAATTCCATGGACATATATGACATGCAAACCAACTCCAGGGTTGCTACCAGTGAAGTAAATCATCAGTCTAGATTGTATACATTTTTTGAATTCATTGACCTTGATTATGCTTTACTGCTTACTCATGCTAATGAAAGTAGTAGGATATGGCATGAAAGGTTTGGACATTTGAATTTCAGATACATGCAACAAATTAGCAAGCATATATTAGTTGATGGTCTACCATACATCCATTTCTCCAAGGGAGTATGTGAGGGATGTGTTCTCAGAAAACACCCTCAAGAGAAATTTGACAAAGGAAAGTCTCAACGAGCTTCCGCACCTTTAGATCTGATCCACAATGACCTTATGGGTCCTTTTATGCATCCATCCATTAGCAAAGTGAGGTTTGTTATCATTTTTGTTGATGATTTCTCACATTTTACTTGGATCTACTTTCTCAGGCAAAAATCCGAGGTCTTTCAACACCACAAAGATTTCAAAGATTTGGTTGAGACACAGCCCAGAAAGAAGATCAAAGTCCTCCGAACTGATAACAGGGGAGAGTATGTGAATCATGAGATCAAAAATATTTTCCATGAGGAAAGGATTCAGTTGCAGCATAAAGTTCCCTACACTTCGCAGAAAAACAGAGTTGCTAAGCTGAAAAACAAATCTCTAAAGGAGATGGCATTTTGTTTTAGGGTCCTAACCCGCACATAGGTAGAACAATATATTCAGATGTAGTAAAGGTCAATATTAATAAGGCCTTTCAATAAAATAGAATAAGGCAGATATAAGAAGACCTAATAGAAGCTTTCTCTTCTAGAAGGATCTTCCTCTAGATGCTTCTTTTTAGTAT
>JZKD02S2324235.1:0-32493 GCA_000966675.3 Picea glauca | reverse complement strand
ATTCATAAAATGCCAAAGACGATGCAGATACAGATCAAGAAGAATTATGTTCACCATGTCAAAAAGATTCAGAAGATGAAGAGTACATAATCACCAGATGTATGTTGTTTTTATTTAATTGTGAAAAACATGAACATCTTGAAATAGAATGCCATGACGGAAATGAGACAGAAAAAATAATTGAAAAGGAAGACAATTATGAAGCATAATTGATTAGTTATTTAGATGAATGAAGAGAAGAAAACAAGTCACTCAAGAAATAATTGATGAAACAAAAGGAAGGTGTTCACATTTTTTAAGAATCCCAACAAGTCATCGAGAACTTAAGAACTCAACTAGAAGAAGCCAGAAAGATTGAAGAAAATCTTGAATATCAAAAGCAGTATTTGGAAGCCAACATAGAAGCACAAAAGGAAGAAGTAGAAATGAGAGAGAAGATATTGAAAGATCATCTTAAGGAAAGAAATAACGATCTAAACCATCTTGAGGCAGAGTTTGGTCAAGAAGAGAAAGGACTTGAAGAAGAAATAATCACATTAAACATTCATCTTGAAGAAGAGAAAAGAATACAAGAAGTCATGAAGTCTCAGATAATGAAGAAAGAAGAAGAGGTTGAGAAGCTTGAAGAAGAAGTTGTTACATTGAGAAGTAAAATCGTCAAGCTCAACAAGAACGTTGAATAGACAGAAACATCCACATCATTTATAGAGAATGAAGAGAAGCACTCTAGGTTGCTAGAAAAGAAGAATGAAGAAAATAAAAAGATTTATACAGAAGTACTCAAAGGAAGGAATCATGGTCAACCATAATCTAAGAAAACTATTGAGATAAATCTTTGAGAAGACCATCCATGTTCAAGCCACAAAGAAGCTTCAATCATGATCATGATCAGTCAAGGCAAAAATTCAGAAGGACTACACCACAAAGAATATCATTCACTCTGAGGTATGCAAATTTATTTTATGGTCATTGTTTTTATTGTACTAAATTTGGACATAAGGTTGCAGATTGTAGGGATTATAAAATAAATGTTCAAGAAGTAAATTCCTATGTGGCCCCACGTAACATTGAATGTTACAAATGTCATAAATATGGACACATAAATAGTTCTTGTAGAAGCATGATCGATAGTTCCATGAAAGAGAACACTGATATCAGATGTAAGAAAGTATGGATAAGAAAACACAAAGAACAGGTGAACAAAGACCAGGTCCCAAAGATCGCAAGATTGGAAATAAAACGAGATGAAGAAAATTTTAAGAAAAAGAAAGATGGAAGATACATAAAGGTTTGGAAAATAACTGAAAGAAAAGAAGGACAGGTAAATAAATAACAGGTTCAAGAGATTGTAATTTCAGGCATTGTAGTGAAAGATGAATTCACAGACAGAAAGAAATAATTTAGAGCTCAGAGAGATGATGAAACTACCAATGAAGATGATGATGAATCTACTAATGAAGATGATGATGAATACACATCAGAGCAAGAATTGTTCTGAGCCATCTGACTTCGAGAATCCCAGGTAATATGAATATTAGATAGGGGGAGTCTATGTGATAGATGTGACAGACCAAAGAACCATCCTTCGAGAAAATTGCAGAGTTTAAAAAGATAAATCCAAAGCAGTCATTTAACATAAGTACAATTTGATAGATTAATCAAGACTTCATGATAGTATAGTTATAAATGGGTCAACATTATGGACAATTGCACAAGTATAGTCTTGGTAAGTATGGACATAGATGTATTCGTAAGAATACTTAGCAAGTTTGGATAGATATAGAACGGTGGATGAAGACATGGACTCATAGATTGGTTCAGAGACAAAGGAAAATTATCATAATGGATGATAATTACATAGGAAATGGCTCAAATAATGCTAATGGATTCCAAATTGAAAGATATTTTTTGGACACATGCAATGCATACAAGAGTTCACATTCAAAACAGAATAATGCTAAGAAAAAACAATGAAAAAACTCCCTATGAGCTATGGAAATGAAGCGCAAACAACAACCTCTACATCAAGGTAACTCAAGGTAGTATTTTATTAATTGAAATTTATGTTGATGATATTGCTTTTGGAAGTACTAATGACAAGTTAAGCTAGAAATTTGCAAATGATATGTAAAATGAATTTTATATGTCATTACTTGGAGACCTATCCTTCTTTCTAGGCATTCTGATATGTCAAATAAACCAAGGAATTTTTATTTCTCAAACTAAGTATATCATAGAAATGCTAAAGAGGTTAGGAATAGAAGATTGCAAACTAGTTACCACTCCTATGCAAACCAGTTGCAAGTTGAGAAAATATGATGATTCAAAGTGTACAGACCAGAGAAAATACATGTCAATGATTGGTAGCTTACTATATGTAACAACATCCAGACCAGATGTAATGGAGGTAGTTGGAAAGGTGACACGATTTCAAGCAGCACCAAAGGAATCACATGTATTAGCAGTGAAAAGGATTTTCAAATATCTCAAAGGAACACAAGAGTTTGGATTATGGTATCCAAAAGGAAAGGATCTATCACTTATTTCCTACACAGATGCATATTGGGCAGGTTGCATTGATGACCAACGAAGCACCAATGGAGCAGTGTTCTACTTGGGTGAGTGTTTAGTATCATGGTTAAGCAAGAAATAATCATCAATATCCTTATCTATAGTCGATGCATAGTATATTGTAGAAACAACATGTTGTACACAGGTTCTATGGATGAAACAAACTCTAACATAAATACAAATTGAGTATGATGATCCCATTCCAATCTATTTTGATAATACAACCGCCATCAATATCTCAAAGAAACTAGTGATGCACTCCAAAACGAAGCATATTCCAATAAAGTATCAATTTCTATGGGAATAGGTTGCAAAGAATAACATCAAAGTTGAATATGTGGGAACAAAAGAACAGGTGGCATACATCTTTACAAAACCGCTGCCATGGGAATCCTTTGAGTATCTTTGCCAGAGACTCAGAATAATTTCTACTCCAAAATGAATTCTTTTGAATTCTTATCTTATATGTCTTAGATTTACATGAGGAAGCACCATAAAGAGGACAATTCAGGTTGGGAGATCAATTTCGGGAAGAGTTCAGTCATGGGGAGTATCCCCAAGGATAGTTTAGTTAGGGGGATCAACCCCAGATGGAAATATACCTTTGCCATTGATTAAAAAGGGGGAGAGATTTATCAAATGCAGGATATAAATGCTTGGAAAGAGAGCACATAGGCATGTAGACAGGGGGAGTAGCCCCAAGGAGAGTTTAGTGAGGGGGAGCAGCCCCAAAGGGAGATACCCTTTTCCATTTATGTCAAAGGGGGAGAGATAGAAATGTTGATGAGGAGTATAAGCATGAATGTTATCATGACTAAGTGTTGCCATCAATGTTGGTTTTTCCATCAATTCCAAAGGGGGAGATTGTCAGACAATCGACTTAGGTTGATTGACAGTTGGTATGGATTGTTGGTTTTCATTGATTTCAATCATTGGAGAGTGATATTGTAGATTGATTTCAACCCTTAGTGATTGATGTCAACCCTTGGAGAAATTCCGGTAGCACAAAGGTTTGGGTAATGGACCCAAGTTTGTTTGATGGATAATGGTATGAGTTTTGATATATTTGTAGGAAAGAGTATTCTAGATGGATAGTATATGTCATTCCATTTCCATTGGTATGTGGAACATCACATAACTCCTCACGGTTAGAGAGTTATGGCCATGTGAAGTTGGAGAACCCTCATGAGTCATCTAGAAGCCCCAACAAGTCAAAGTAGTCAAAGTGTTTGTAAAGAAGAAATTATTTAAATAATAAATTGAAATTATGAGTGTACTATAAACAAAAGTGGATACAAAAGATTTTTTTTTAATAATAAAGTTAATGGAGAAATTACTAAGGTTACAAGTGGTTAGAAGTGGGTTAACCCTAAAATAAGGAAAGTGGGTTAAGATGGTTAAAATGTAACCCCTTGAGGAAGTTACATGAAAGTATAAATAAGAGGCAAGTCTCTCTCATTTTAATCACTCTTGAGCATATTGAATATATACAGGTGACTAAGGTAACCAAAGAATATATAATCTGAATTTCAAAGGGAAGGTGAAGTAAAGAAGGCCAAAATTCAAGGGAGGATAAATTCTTTTGATGGTGCTTTCTAAGGTATGTTATTTATAGTTCATCTCACCATTTTCGTAATAATTTTTTTTCTAGAATGATTCAGACCGTGAAATTGGGAGGAAATAGAGGAAACATATTCAAGTAGCTGTGATAGAAATTTCATCTTTTGGGTCATTGTATTTTTGGAGTTACACTCGGTGGAAAATAGGGTTTGTGGCTAGTCCTAAAACTTGTCTAAAACAAATGTTTCGGGTAAAAATGTCATAAATTATTCATAACAGATACAAATTTAGTAAGACTAAATGTATTGGTTAGAGTACAGTCTGTAGTATTTTGTGTACAATTTTCTGATCCATAAACAAATATTTCGTGAAGGCATGCTCTACAAGTTCGCTCTCTAGAATAAACTATAATTCAACAAGGTATGGCATTTTTTCTATAACTCCTTTTATGAGAGGTTTCAAGTAGTTAAACCTGGAGGAATTACATAAAAGACACTGAAGAACATTATGTACCATTTTCAGATATTTATTCATTACATGTACATAGTTATGATTATTGCAAGTTAGGGTTTTTGACTAATCCAAAATTAGTCATGTGAGACTAAAGTAAAGTTTGATAAAATGCTAGTCTCTTGCTGTTAAAGTTAAGGAAGGTTTCCAGATATGTGATCATATAAAACAGGTCTATTACAGAGTTACAAATCATATTTGGATGATGAAATTGATGATGGATTTTGGTTGAGGTATGTTACAGATAGAGGTTGTATAACAATGAGGTTGTGGTACATGGTTTGATGTAATGATTTATGGTACTTGGTTATGGATAGTGTGATGTATTGATATAAAAATTTTGATGGTTATATTGGTATATGTATTTAGTATATGGTTGAGGAATATGTTGGGTACATGGTTGAGACAAGTAGTTAATGAGTTGGCACATACATGAGGTGTATAGTTGATGATGTTGGTACATCTTGATGAGTCATAGTTTATGTTTATTTGATGTATGATTGGCACATATTTGGTGCATGGTTGATGCACTTATTGATGGTACAGGTTGGTGCATAGTTGATGCACTGGTTTGTAGTACAGGTTGATTACAAGTTGTTTGGTATAGGTTGGTGCATGGTTGATGCACTTGTTTATGGTACATGTTGATTATAGGTTGAGGTACAGGTTGATGAATGCTTCAGGTTGTTGTTACAAGTTGGTTGGCTACAAGTCAGTGATACATCTTGGTACAATGGTATATCTCACATTGATAGTGTGACAATGGCTCCATCATTCTACTTCTACGTCAGGGCAGTTGGATGGGGAAAGGACAGGTGGTTGTAGCCACCTTCCGATTGTAGACGAAGAACATAGGGGGTTTTAGCCAAAGAATTGGGGAGTTGGAGCTTCCATCAGGTTGTATCCTGAGAAACTAGGGGGTTGGAGCCTCCTTCCAGTTGTAGCTGGAAAACAAAGGAATTTGGTGCTTCCAATGAATGTAATTATTGAAGACATAAGAAAAAACATTATGTGTTTTTCTCCTTCTTTGGGTTTCCACATAAAACAATGGTATACTGTGTATGTGTGTGATTGCTCATTTTTTCATTGTTTATTTACTCTGCAAATATTGGATGATAATGTTACATTGATTTAACATGCATTTTATGGTTAAAAATGATTAAATTTATCTATTACTAATTCATCTCTCCTCTCAGTAATCCAACAAAAAGAGGATGAAAAAATGTCCACCAACTATCCTACAACTCTCCACAAAAATTCTGCCAACAATATGCCACTAAACTTTGTCAATGGTTTTCCACAAAATCTGCGCAAAATATGCCTAAAATAGTCCACAAAGATGTTGTCCAAAACTCAACAAAAATCAGCCACCAAGCTCTGATACCATGAAGATTTTCCAGGTCCTAACAAGATGCCAACTAGGTTTGTCTTTGATCTCAAATTGGCTCTAAGTTTCAATTGTCAAATAAGGGTTTTCTATTGTTTTATAACAACAAGCTATTTAGTAACTTCTTTGTTGTTTTGTTACAATTACATAAGCCATTTAGGTGCTCTAGCATGTAGTTTTTGTCACTAAAATGTTAGCACGTGAATAACATAAATTAAACATGTAGCACACTTAGATATATTTATAGATGAAATAATGTTTTTCTAAACACTAGCATACATGAAAATGAACACATGTACTTTTGGTCAACATGACCCTAGATAAAACCCCCTCGGGGAAAACCAATTTGGAATATGAGTGTATAAATGTGGAGAATAGGTGGAATACAACAAGTACAATAAACAAATGAACCTGATACAATAACAACTTGACTCAAGTTGCAACACAATCCAAGAGGTAGAGATGCACCCTAGGATGGTGCGCCCTCCTCACAAGTTGCCCAAACCACTAAACCAAAGCACCCTAACTGTTGGAAGATCTGATGGAGAAACCTTCACACACAACTCTGAATCTTTGTTGTATCTCTCCACTGAAACTGTCCTCAAAGAAATCTGACCACACCAAGTTCTCCCTACTAGCTATGCTCCCTCCTCCTCAAGTGTGCCCTCCTCATAGCAAGAACAATCTCCACAAATAAATGAGGGTCTAAGCCTCCTGACTACCTCCATGAATGGGGGCGCCCAAGATTTTCTCACTCAATGCCACCATGCTCTCCTCAATTCTCCCTCTCAAACTCTTCAAGTAAACATAATAGTGAATGAGTCTCTCCTTGCATTATGCACCCCTCTTAAGGAAATATAAGGAAACCCAAAAGTTGGGAGGATGAGATCATCTCATCCCATCTCTAATCAATGGTTGATATCTCTAAAAAAGAATCTCAACTCAAAACCCACTTTACTCAAGTTTCCATAGTTTCACTTTATGTCCTTCAATTCATCCACAAAGCGAATTAATAGTCATTTTAGGCTAAAATGATCAAATTTCACTTTTGACTTAAATCTCCTAAGTCAAAGTGAAATTAGACATAAAGTACAGGGTACATAGTACAAAGTATTTCCCTCTTGTGTTTAGAGGCTCACAAACACAAGGGGACCACTTTCCAAGGTACCCAAATCTCAACACAAACTATGTACATGATCAAGATGTGATAGATGAAAATACACATAGCTATACTTATTCATTTTGAAATTTTGTTGAGGTATATTAACATTTTTTTTTTTTTTTAAAGTCGCAAATGTATGAATGATAGGTAGGCCTTAATTTTCAAAGGCTTTCCTTGTAAGACCATGTCATCCAATGATATTTTCTTCTTTCTTTACTACTATTTTTTCCTTTTCTCTGTTGACAGTTTGGATAATTTGTTTCAATGAATTTTTTCCTTTTTTGCACCCTCTCTCTTAACCAAATATTTCTTCCAACAAACTTGTCATTTAGTTTTACTCTTTTTTTTGGCCTATAGATTGTAGTTGTAACAGATACTTCCATATGATCTTGTTTGGGTTTGACCTATATATGGATCCTTCAAAAGAATCATTGATGCTCAAGTCCACAAATTACTCCAAGAACCTAAACCAAATTGCAAACTATTTAATACAAATTGATATCTTTTTCAATATAATTGCAAAAGAAAAGGCTAGTCCCTACTTCACATTATAGACCGTGTATACAAATTTTAGTGGATAAATTTATTTCTCTATCGTGTTCCCTATCAACATAGGAAAGGACTTAGTTGTTCACAACTCTATCTTGTTTATACAAAATTTATTGGAAATATATTTTTCTCTATGTACAAATGGATTTGATCAATTACATAATGAACAAATTTATAGTATAATAAATTTATGATTAGTATTCATGATGATTTCTAGAATTTGATGATTATATTTTTTGTGTTTGTCATTTACATAATGATCAAGGTGTTTTTTTCATTGTAAAAGTGTTTAGCATAATTTTTTTTTATTGTTTTCACAATACACAAGAAAATGGATATTGTTGAATTACACTTTATTGTTCAATTAATTGACTTTGGATATTTGTCTACCTTCCAGTGGATGGATACACATCTTAAAAAATATCATGATGACAGATTAAGAGATACTTCTCTTCTTCTATCATTTCAAGGGGTAAATTACAAGTCTAGATCCATCTTAACTCCAGATATATCAAGCGTCGAGAGGGATCAAATCCCTCGAGGTGGAATTATTTTTAATAGAACATAATTTGAGGAAAGGTTTGCACCTCGAGGGATTTTATCCCTCTCAACACTTGATATATCCATAGCTAAGATGGATATAGGTTGGTTTTTGTTGTGGGCGATCACTTAAAATTTTTATATGATCATCATTATATATATGTATATGTTTTAAATAAATTTGATCCTTTGAAATTTATTAAATATCATTTTTAATATAGAGATTGCTATCAAGAAGGCCACTTCAAAAGTTACATGAGGAATAAGGTGAATATTGAATTATAAAGGAACAATGTTCAAGGATTAAGAAGGTGAACAGTAATAAAGTAATAGGATGGATATAATAAATATTAGATAGATTACATAGTGATATTATCAATCTGTCTTCTTCAAATTTTATTATAGCATCACCTACTATCTTTCCCACATTTTCATATCAACCATATGAGAAGTTAAGTTGAAATTTAATACCATTCAAAAATTTAACTGAATATATTGTAGTAAAGGTCATACCCTTCCTCTCCTTGCTCTCATTCTTTCTAATTTTAATAGTTACTTTCTCCAATGTCAATCCTTGTGACTTCATGAAGCCTCATGAAGGACCCCACTCATGAAATTGATAAAAGGTGGAAAACATAAAGAAAACTTATATAGACTAAGGAAATATCAATCAATGAGAACTCTTGAACCCAGGGTTGTACTTGGGATCCTGGAAAATACCCCAACCTTTGAGTTTTGACTTGATTAAATTGGAATTTTGAGTTCATGTGACCCTTTTGTATGGATTATTAGACACCCAGACCCAGTATAATCTAGAGAAGTGGGACTTATATGACCTCCTAGTTTCGATTCACGCCATCTAGGTCTCTTTAGTTGGAGATGTTGGAATGATGTGACATCTTACTTCATGATTCTAGTTCTATTAGCTTGTGATTTGGAGCTCATGTGAGCCTTTTTCTTTAATTCCTTTTATATGACCATGATATAAAACCATCTAATTGATTAAATATTCATTGTCTGACTACTAAATTTTTTATCAAGCATAATGATTTCCCTACAATTCTATCTAATTAATCATTTCAAAATACAAATATTTTTTTTTCATGTATTCTTTATCCATTGTAAAATTACTAAAACCAATGAACAAAACAAAATGATCAAATTTATCCATTGTATAAACACTAAAATCAATGCACTCTTCTAAGAATAATGGAGAAAACAAATTAGTCAACAATTATCAACTTTATAAACAATGAAATCTACAAAATATAATGAACTTAGTTTGTTACCACCCAATTATCATCCTTATGAAATTCCCAATGGAGGTGCTAAGGGGGTAAGCACACTTGGTAAATGCACCATTGTCACCTCAGTACACTTTACCCTTCACTTTAGGCCAGCTCTTAGAATCCACAGGGAGTATCCCATTCTATGTGAAATAAATTTGTCAAATAAGTCATTTTCTTATGAAAGATTCACCTCAATCAACAACACCTTTATATACGATTAGATAGAATATTACATGATTGTTACACATTATTTTGGTCACTTTAATGATGACCCTAGAGGCATGTGTTCAATCTCTCAAAACAATCTTTTACATGGGAAAAATGACTGAGTTCTTCCCCTACAAGGCATATTTTTAGAATGATGTCGTAGGCATATAGTGGTACACAGTGCGGAAATCCTTGATTTCCACAGGATGCTTTATGCTTGGCTTCCAAGACTTATGCATACTGCTATATAGGCAGGGTGCGATGATGTTTGAAGCTAAAGAAAGGAAGAATTTTCACAAATTTTCTAGAAGGGGAATCTTCTAGAATGTGAGGTGGCGTCCGTATGGTTGTGATCCTACTGGCTTCTCTAATTTGGTGGGATCGGCCTCATCCTTGTAACCACTTCATATTATCCTATATAATAATGGATTTCTCATGGAAAAGGTTAAGCAAGATTGAGCAAAGAATTGTTGAAAGAATAGGCTGAAGACTGTGTGAAGGATCCCATTACAACTGATGCTTGAGGCCTTTATTTGTCCATCAATCTTTTGTGGACCATCTTCATACAAATTCGGAGCAAGTGTATGTGTGTGCTGGAAAAAAGGACAACCGAAAGGGGACTTGCGACATCAAGGCAATTTGGTTGTATCTTCCACTTTTACTTAATATGATATGGTGAAATGTTACTTTCCCATAAAATCATTAGTGTTTTATTACATGACTCCTTAATCACATGTTTAGGTCTCCATTGAATCTACAATTGCTTATTTCAATTTGGTTGGTTTGTGTCATTGCAGATTTGATCTCACAAGAGAACCAGAGCGAAGCAGGGATAACAGAGTTATAAGGAAGCAATATCTAAAGGTATGTCATCTATTCCTTCTTTGGTAATAAATTCAAAGGTAGCAACTTAGGTAAAGCATCATGTCCTGTCTTGTTTTGTTCTAGATCCAGGTGGATCTAGGGAGATTAGTTTATGTCCACATTCATCAATTTATCCAATAACGAGATTGGCAACTCCGTTGGGGATACAACTTGATTGTGGTTTTTTGTTGGCCATTTTATTTTAACCTATTCTTTTTACTTGAAATCAGTCTTTGAGTCTGTGGGAGATCCACTCAGGCTCTCTGGATTTGAAGGTCCACTTAGATCCTTTACTCTCTTCTCAAAATTTCTTGATTTACATACCCTTTCGCACTGTAACCTATACATAGTTTGCAGAAACCTTCAATTTCCGTGCCCTAGTTGTTTTCTTCAATGTGGACTTGTTGCACCCTATCTATTTCTGGCCTGCGAAAACTCTTGATTTTTTCACTGTAATGTTCTAGTAGGCTGTAGCGGCGCCTGTGAAATTTTTTGAGTTGGGTTTTTAGCTTCAGTTAATCCAAGTTTTTCTTTGATCGGCTGGGAGGGACTTTTGATGTCAGCCCTTGATTGTTTTATGGAATTTTAACTTGTTGTTGGGTGATTTCGAATATCAAACACCTCTTTTTAGTTTTTTTCAGTCTTTTGTTTTTTATTTTTATCGACAAGGGTATAATCTCTGAACTAGTATCTGAGCACTTGTTCGATTAAAAGTCTTTGATTGGATTTGAAGTTTTGGATTGATTACATATTCTGGATTCCTTGATGATTGGGAAGTCATTTTTCATTTACATTTGAAGGAAAACTTTCTTGTCATTTTTTACTTTTATCTCCATTGAAAGTTTGATTTGGGTGCTTGTTGAGTGTATATTTTTTTCTTGCATTAGTTGTCCTTTCTTCGTTTTGTCCATGATCTAGTTTTAGGAACAAAGAATTTAAAGTCACTTACTCTTTCAAGTAATCATATATAAGAAAATTTATTGCATCAAAAGTAAGAGAACATTGAGAAAATGCATTGTCTTTTGGTTGTTTACATTTGTGTCCATTTAAGCAAAAGAAAGTATATTTCGTAGCTTACATCATTCTGAAAATACCTTCTCCCTATTGTAAATAGAGTTCATTAAATGAAAATTTGCATCATTCATTTCTATTTTCATATTATTGGGTCAAGGTCCTACAGAACATTGGTTTCATTCCCATCTCCCTCTTGAGTAACAACAACTCTTAAAAAACATTGCGAAATCTAAAAAAATTAGTAAATTTTATTTTCTAGGGCTCTTTTACACCAACATTAGCTAGGCTAGAGCTTTGGAATAGGCTGTGAGACACACTCTTCAAAGTACAAAACACACAATAGCATCTTGTGATAGGGAGTGTTTAATTCCATTTGCAACATTTTGTCCTGGGAATCCCTTCTCACACAAGGGTCAAACCTGAGGTCACATTGAGATTGGCAAAGTTACTCACCCTTCTTTGTTGATCTGAGTGTAGAGATTGCACGTATTATGGGGGTTGCTTGAAGGTATACCCACAATGATGAGTGGAAGCCTCTCAAGTTGATTTTGGGCTAGATACCCTGCCTTTGCACATGGATTGGACTGTCAACTGTTTCCCCAGGCATCACTATTGGCAGCAGGCCAAAGGGGAAAGAAGAACGATCATGGGAAAGAAAGTGTGCAAAAAACTGAAGTAACAATTGGCAAAAGAACAACACACGCACATGAAAAAAAGCATGCACAAAGGAAAGAGACAACTAGAGGAAGAACATCACGCACATTGGAGAAACACCTAATGTAAGAAGGGTTAGGTTTTTGGTAATATTCTGTAAAAGGATGAAGAGCCCAAAATGTATAAATATAGATACGAAAGTATCATATAGGGTGGAATTAGTGTTATTGTGTTGGTTGTTGTTATGATTGTTGTTGTTAGGGTTAGGCTTTGTTGTTATTTTAGTTGTATGAACCGATTTTGTAATTTGTTGAGCAAGGAAGATACAAGGGAAGGTAGATATGAGAATTAGACCATAGGCTATAGAGCTTGGTGCAATCTAGTTTTCCTCACATAGATCTTACCCATTTTTGTGGAGAATTGTAAGCGCGTGGCGCCAGGAATACAAAAATGCCATAATAATAGAGCCAAAAGCCAAATCTTTGTGGATGTAGCCCAGGAGGGGGTGAACCACGATAATACTCGTGTAATATGTTGAATGTATGCATGTCTCTTCTTTCTTTCAACAATTAATGGTTAAGATTGATGAATGAGTTAGCACATTGTTATGAATATGTTTATACTCTACTGGAATTAAAGTATGAAATATACGTATGGGACTTCAAGGGATAAGTAGTTTACCTTACAACTCATGGTACCTNATTCATAAAATGCCAAAGACGATGCAGATACAGATCAAGAAGAATTATGTTCACCATGTCAAAAAGATTCAGAAGATGAAGAGTACATAATCACCAGATGTATGTTGTTTTTATTTAATTGTGAAAAACATGAACATCTTGAAATAGAATGCCATGACGGAAATGAGACAGAAAAAATAATTGAAAAGGAAGACAATTATGAAGCATAATTGATTAGTTATTTAGATGAATGAAGAGAAGAAAACAAGTCACTCAAGAAATAATTGATGAAACAAAAGGAAGGTGTTCACATTTTTTAAGAATCCCAACAAGTCATCGAGAACTTAAGAACTCAACTAGAAGAAGCCAGAAAGATTGAAGAAAATCTTGAATATCAAAAGCAGTATTTGGAAGCCAACATAGAAGCACAAAAGGAAGAAGTAGAAATGAGAGAGAAGATATTGAAAGATCATCTTAAGGAAAGAAATAACGATCTAAACCATCTTGAGGCAGAGTTTGGTCAAGAAGAGAAAGGACTTGAAGAAGAAATAATCACATTAAACATTCATCTTGAAGAAGAGAAAAGAATACAAGAAGTCATGAAGTCTCAGATAATGAAGAAAGAAGAAGAGGTTGAGAAGCTTGAAGAAGAAGTTGTTACATTGAGAAGTAAAATCGTCAAGCTCAACAAGAACGTTGAATAGACAGAAACATCCACATCATTTATAGAGAATGAAGAGAAGCACTCTAGGTTGCTAGAAAAGAAGAATGAAGAAAATAAAAAGATTTATACAGAAGTACTCAAAGGAAGGAATCATGGTCAACCATAATCTAAGAAAACTATTGAGATAAATCTTTGAGAAGACCATCCATGTTCAAGCCACAAAGAAGCTTCAATCATGATCATGATCAGTCAAGGCAAAAATTCAGAAGGACTACACCACAAAGAATATCATTCACTCTGAGGTATGCAAATTTATTTTATGGTCATTGTTTTTATTGTACTAAATTTGGACATAAGGTTGCAGATTGTAGGGATTATAAAATAAATGTTCAAGAAGTAAATTCCTATGTGGCCCCACGTAACATTGAATGTTACAAATGTCATAAATATGGACACATAAATAGTTCTTGTAGAAGCATGATCGATAGTTCCATGAAAGAGAACACTGATATCAGATGTAAGAAAGTATGGATAAGAAAACACAAAGAACAGGTGAACAAAGACCAGGTCCCAAAGATCGCAAGATTGGAAATAAAACGAGATGAAGAAAATTTTAAGAAAAAGAAAGATGGAAGATACATAAAGGTTTGGAAAATAACTGAAAGAAAAGAAGGACAGGTAAATAAATAACAGGTTCAAGAGATTGTAATTTCAGGCATTGTAGTGAAAGATGAATTCACAGACAGAAAGAAATAATTTAGAGCTCAGAGAGATGATGAAACTACCAATGAAGATGATGATGAATCTACTAATGAAGATGATGATGAATACACATCAGAGCAAGAATTGTTCTGAGCCATCTGACTTCGAGAATCCCAGGTAATATGAATATTAGATAGGGGGAGTCTATGTGATAGATGTGACAGACCAAAGAACCATCCTTCGAGAAAATTGCAGAGTTTAAAAAGATAAATCCAAAGCAGTCATTTAACATAAGTACAATTTGATAGATTAATCAAGACTTCATGATAGTATAGTTATAAATGGGTCAACATTATGGACAATTGCACAAGTATAGTCTTGGTAAGTATGGACATAGATGTATTCGTAAGAATACTTAGCAAGTTTGGATAGATATAGAACGGTGGATGAAGACATGGACTCATAGATTGGTTCAGAGACAAAGGAAAATTATCATAATGGATGATAATTACATAGGAAATGGCTCAAATAATGCTAATGGATTCCAAATTGAAAGATATTTTTTGGACACATGCAATGCATACAAGAGTTCACATTCAAAACAGAATAATGCTAAGAAAAAACAATGAAAAAACTCCCTATGAGCTATGGAAATGAAGCGCAAACAACAACCTCTACATCAAGGTAACTCAAGGTAGTATTTTATTAATTGAAATTTATGTTGATGATATTGCTTTTGGAAGTACTAATGACAAGTTAAGCTAGAAATTTGCAAATGATATGTAAAATGAATTTTATATGTCATTACTTGGAGACCTATCCTTCTTTCTAGGCATTCTGATATGTCAAATAAACCAAGGAATTTTTATTTCTCAAACTAAGTATATCATAGAAATGCTAAAGAGGTTAGGAATAGAAGATTGCAAACTAGTTACCACTCCTATGCAAACCAGTTGCAAGTTGAGAAAATATGATGATTCAAAGTGTACAGACCAGAGAAAATACATGTCAATGATTGGTAGCTTACTATATGTAACAACATCCAGACCAGATGTAATGGAGGTAGTTGGAAAGGTGACACGATTTCAAGCAGCACCAAAGGAATCACATGTATTAGCAGTGAAAAGGATTTTCAAATATCTCAAAGGAACACAAGAGTTTGGATTATGGTATCCAAAAGGAAAGGATCTATCACTTATTTCCTACACAGATGCATATTGGGCAGGTTGCATTGATGACCAACGAAGCACCAATGGAGCAGTGTTCTACTTGGGTGAGTGTTTAGTATCATGGTTAAGCAAGAAATAATCATCAATATCCTTATCTATAGTCGATGCATAGTATATTGTAGAAACAACATGTTGTACACAGGTTCTATGGATGAAACAAACTCTAACATAAATACAAATTGAGTATGATGATCCCATTCCAATCTATTTTGATAATACAACCGCCATCAATATCTCAAAGAAACTAGTGATGCACTCCAAAACGAAGCATATTCCAATAAAGTATCAATTTCTATGGGAATAGGTTGCAAAGAATAACATCAAAGTTGAATATGTGGGAACAAAAGAACAGGTGGCATACATCTTTACAAAACCGCTGCCATGGGAATCCTTTGAGTATCTTTGCCAGAGACTCAGAATAATTTCTACTCCAAAATGAATTCTTTTGAATTCTTATCTTATATGTCTTAGATTTACATGAGGAAGCACCATAAAGAGGACAATTCAGGTTGGGAGATCAATTTCGGGAAGAGTTCAGTCATGGGGAGTATCCCCAAGGATAGTTTAGTTAGGGGGATCAACCCCAGATGGAAATATACCTTTGCCATTGATTAAAAAGGGGGAGAGATTTATCAAATGCAGGATATAAATGCTTGGAAAGAGAGCACATAGGCATGTAGACAGGGGGAGTAGCCCCAAGGAGAGTTTAGTGAGGGGGAGCAGCCCCAAAGGGAGATACCCTTTTCCATTTATGTCAAAGGGGGAGAGATAGAAATGTTGATGAGGAGTATAAGCATGAATGTTATCATGACTAAGTGTTGCCATCAATGTTGGTTTTTCCATCAATTCCAAAGGGGGAGATTGTCAGACAATCGACTTAGGTTGATTGACAGTTGGTATGGATTGTTGGTTTTCATTGATTTCAATCATTGGAGAGTGATATTGTAGATTGATTTCAACCCTTAGTGATTGATGTCAACCCTTGGAGAAATTCCGGTAGCACAAAGGTTTGGGTAATGGACCCAAGTTTGTTTGATGGATAATGGTATGAGTTTTGATATATTTGTAGGAAAGAGTATTCTAGATGGATAGTATATGTCATTCCATTTCCATTGGTATGTGGAACATCACATAACTCCTCACGGTTAGAGAGTTATGGCCATGTGAAGTTGGAGAACCCTCATGAGTCATCTAGAAGCCCCAACAAGTCAAAGTAGTCAAAGTGTTTGTAAAGAAGAAATTATTTAAATAATAAATTGAAATTATGAGTGTACTATAAACAAAAGTGGATACAAAAGATTTTTTTTTAATAATAAAGTTAATGGAGAAATTACTAAGGTTACAAGTGGTTAGAAGTGGGTTAACCCTAAAATAAGGAAAGTGGGTTAAGATGGTTAAAATGTAACCCCTTGAGGAAGTTACATGAAAGTATAAATAAGAGGCAAGTCTCTCTCATTTTAATCACTCTTGAGCATATTGAATATATACAGGTGACTAAGGTAACCAAAGAATATATAATCTGAATTTCAAAGGGAAGGTGAAGTAAAGAAGGCCAAAATTCAAGGGAGGATAAATTCTTTTGATGGTGCTTTCTAAGGTATGTTATTTATAGTTCATCTCACCATTTTCGTAATAATTTTTTTTCTAGAATGATTCAGACCGTGAAATTGGGAGGAAATAGAGGAAACATATTCAAGTAGCTGTGATAGAAATTTCATCTTTTGGGTCATTGTATTTTTGGAGTTACACTCGGTGGAAAATAGGGTTTGTGGCTAGTCCTAAAACTTGTCTAAAACAAATGTTTCGGGTAAAAATGTCATAAATTATTCATAACAGATACAAATTTAGTAAGACTAAATGTATTGGTTAGAGTACAGTCTGTAGTATTTTGTGTACAATTTTCTGATCCATAAACAAATATTTCGTGAAGGCATGCTCTACAAGTTCGCTCTCTAGAATAAACTATAATTCAACAAGGTATGGCATTTTTTCTATAACTCCTTTTATGAGAGGTTTCAAGTAGTTAAACCTGGAGGAATTACATAAAAGACACTGAAGAACATTATGTACCATTTTCAGATATTTATTCATTACATGTACATAGTTATGATTATTGCAAGTTAGGGTTTTTGACTAATCCAAAATTAGTCATGTGAGACTAAAGTAAAGTTTGATAAAATGCTAGTCTCTTGCTGTTAAAGTTAAGGAAGGTTTCCAGATATGTGATCATATAAAACAGGTCTATTACAGAGTTACAAATCATATTTGGATGATGAAATTGATGATGGATTTTGGTTGAGGTATGTTACAGATAGAGGTTGTATAACAATGAGGTTGTGGTACATGGTTTGATGTAATGATTTATGGTACTTGGTTATGGATAGTGTGATGTATTGATATAAAAATTTTGATGGTTATATTGGTATATGTATTTAGTATATGGTTGAGGAATATGTTGGGTACATGGTTGAGACAAGTAGTTAATGAGTTGGCACATACATGAGGTGTATAGTTGATGATGTTGGTACATCTTGATGAGTCATAGTTTATGTTTATTTGATGTATGATTGGCACATATTTGGTGCATGGTTGATGCACTTATTGATGGTACAGGTTGGTGCATAGTTGATGCATTGGTTTATAGTACAGGTTGATTACAAGTTGTTTGGTATAGGTTGGTGCATGGTTGATGCACTTGTTTATGGTACAGGTTGATTATAGGTTGAGGTACAGGTTGATGCATGCTTCAAGTTGTTGTTACAAGTTGGTTGGCTACAAGTCAGTGATACATCTTGGTACAATGGTATATCTCACATTGATAGTGTAACAATGGCTCCATCATTCTACTTCTACGTCAGGGCGGTTGGATGGGGAAAGGACAGGTGGTTGTAGCCACCTTCCGATTGTAGACGAAGAACATAGGGGGTTGTAGCCAAAGAATTGGGGAGTTGGAGCTTCCATCAGGTTGTATCCTGAGAAACTAGGGGGTTGGAGCCTCCTTCCATTTGCAGCTGGAAAACAAAGGAATTTGGTGCTTCCAATGAATGTAATTATTGAAGACATAAGAAAAAACATTATGTGTTTTTCTCCTTCTTTGGGTTTCCACGTAAAACAATGGTATACTGTGTATGTGTGTGATTTCTCAATTTTTCATTGTTTATTTACTCTGCAAATATTGGATGATAATGTTACATTGATTTAACATGCATTTTATGGTTAAAAATGATTAAATTGCTCTATTACTAATTCATCTCTCCTCTCAGTAATCCAACAAAAAGAGGATGAAAAAATGTCCACCAACTATCCTACAACTCTCCACAAAAATTCTGCCAACAAGATGCCACTAAACTTTGTCAATGGTTTTCCACAAAATCTGCGCAAAATATGCCTAAAATAGTCCACAAAGATGTTGTCCAAAACTCAACAAAAATCAGCCACCAAGCTCTGATACCATGAAGATTTTCCAGGTCCTAACAAGATGCCAACTAGGTTTGTCTTTGATCTCAAATTGGCTCTAAGTTTCAATTGTCAAATAAGGGTTTTCTATTGTTTTATAACAACAAGCTATTTAGTAACTTCTTTGTTGTTTTGTTACAATTACATAAGCCATTTAGGTGCTCTAGCATGTAGTTTTTGTCACTAAAATGTTAGCACGTGAATAACATAAATTAAACATGTAGCACACTTAGATATATTTATAGATGAAATAATGTTTTTCTAAACACTAGCATACATGAAAATGAACACATGTACTTTTGGTCAACATGACCCTAGATAAAACCCCCTCGGGGAAAACCAATTTGGAATATGAGTGTATAAATGTGGAGAATAGGTGGAATACAACAAGTACAATAAACAAATGAACCTGATACAATAACAACTTGACTCAAGTTGCAACACAATCCAAGAGGTAGAGATGCACCCTAGGATGGTGCGCCCTCCTCACAAGTTGCCCAAACCACTAAACCAAAGCACCCTAACTGTTGGAAGATCTGATGGAGAAACCTTCACACACAACTCTGAATCTTTGTTGTATCTCTCCACTGAAACTGTCCTCAAAGAAATCTGACCACACCAAGTTCTCCCTACTAGCTATGCTCCCTCCTCCTCAAGTGTGCCCTCCTCATAGCAAGAACAATCTCCACAAATAAATGAGGGTCTAAGCCTCCTGACTACCTCCATGAATGGGGGCGCCCAAGATTTTCTCACTCAATGCCACCATGCTCTCCTCAATTCTCCCTCTCAAACTCTTCAAGTAAACATAATAGTGAATGAGTCTCTCCTTGCATTATGCACCCCTCTTAAGGAAATATAAGGAAACCCAAAAGTTGGGAGGATGAGATCATCTCATCCCATCTCTAATCAATGGTTGATATCTCTAAAAAAGAATCTCAACTCAAAACCCACTTTACTCAAGTTTCCATAGTTTCACTTTATGTCCTTCAATTCATCCACAAAGCGAATTAATAGTCATTTTAGGCTAAAATGATCAAATTTCACTTTTGACTTAAATCTCCTAAGTCAAAGTGAAATTAGACATAAAGTACAGGGTACATAGTACAAAGTATTTCCCTCTTGTGTTTAGAGGCTCACAAACACAAGGGGACCACTTTCCAAGGTACCCAAATCTCAACACAAACTATGTACATGATCAAGATGTGATAGATGAAAATACACATAGCTATACTTATTCATTTTGAAATTTTGTTGAGGTATATTAACATTTTTTTTTTTTTTTAAAGTCGCAAATGTATGAATGATAGGTAGGCCTTAATTTTCAAAGGCTTTCCTTGTAAGACCATGTCATCCAATGATATTTTCTTCTTTCTTTACTACTATTTTTTCCTTTTCTCTGTTGACAGTTTGGATAATTTGTTTCAATGAATTTTTTCCTTTTTTGCACCCTCTCTCTTAACCAAATATTTCTTCCAACAAACTTGTCATTTAGTTTTACTCTTTTTTTTGGCCTATAGATTGTAGTTGTAACAGATACTTCCATATGATCTTGTTTGGGTTTGACCTATATATGGATCCTTCAAAAGAATCATTGATGCTCAAGTCCACAAATTACTCCAAGAACCTAAACCAAATTGCAAACTATTTAATACAAATTGATATCTTTTTCAATATAATTGCAAAAGAAAAGGCTAGTCCCTACTTCACATTATAGACCGTGTATACAAATTTTAGTGGATAAATTTATTTCTCTATCGTGTTCCCTATCAACATAGGAAAGGACTTAGTTGTTCACAACTCTATCTTGTTTATACAAAATTTATTGGAAATATATTTTTCTCTATGTACAAATGGATTTGATCAATTACATAATGAACAAATTTATAGTATAATAAATTTATGATTAGTATTCATGATGATTTCTAGAATTTGATGATTATATTTTTTGTGTTTGTCATTTACATAATGATCAAGGTGTTTTTTTCATTGTAAAAGTGTTTAGCATAATTTTTTTTTATTGTTTTCACAATACACAAGAAAATGGATATTGTTGAATTACACTTTATTGTTCAATTAATTGACTTTGGATATTTGTCTACCTTCCAGTGGATGGATACACATCTTAAAAAATATCATGATGACAGATTAAGAGATACTTCTCTTCTTCTATCATTTCAAGGGGTAAATTACAAGTCTAGATCCATCTTAACTCCAGATATATCAAGCGTCGAGAGGGATCAAATCCCTCGAGGTGGAATTATTTTTAATAGAACATAATTTGAGGAAAGGTTTGCACCTCGAGGGATTTTATCCCTCTCAACACTTGATATATCCATAGCTAAGATGGATATAGGTTGGTTTTTGTTGTGGGCGATCACTTAAAATTTTTATATGATCATCATTATATATATGTATATGTTTTAAATAAATTTGATCCTTTGAAATTTATTAAATATCATTTTTAATATAGAGATTGCTATCAAGAAGGCCACTTCAAAAGTTACATGAGGAATAAGGTGAATATTGAATTATAAAGGAACAATGTTCAAGGATTAAGAAGGTGAACAGTAATAAAGTAATAGGATGGATATAATAAATATTAGATAGATTACATAGTGATATTATCAATCTGTCTTCTTCAAATTTTATTATAGCATCACCTACTATCTTTCCCACATTTTCATATCAACCATATGAGAAGTTAAGTTGAAATTTAATACCATTCAAAAATTTAACTGAATATATTGTAGTAAAGGTCATACCCTTCCTCTCCTTGCTCTCATTCTTTCTAATTTTAATAGTTACTTTCTCCAATGTCAATCCTTGTGACTTCATGAAGCCTCATGAAGGACCCCACTCATGAAATTGATAAAAGGTGGAAAACATAAAGAAAACTTATATAGACTAAGGAAATATCAATCAATGAGAACTCTTGAACCCAGGGTTGTACTTGGGATCCTGGAAAATACCCCAACCTTTGAGTTTTGACTTGATTAAATTGGAATTTTGAGTTCATGTGACCCTTTTGTATGGATTATTAGACACCCAGACCCAGTATAATCTAGAGAAGTGGGACTTATATGACCTCCTAGTTTCGATTCACGCCATCTAGGTCTCTTTAGTTGGAGATGTTGGAATGATGTGACATCTTACTTCATGATTCTAGTTCTATTAGCTTGTGATTTGGAGCTCATGTGAGCCTTTTTCTTTAATTCCTTTTATATGACCATGATATAAAACCATCTAATTGATTAAATATTCATTGTCTGACTACTAAATTTTTTATCAAGCATAATGATTTCCCTACAATTCTATCTAATTAATCATTTCAAAATACAAATATTTTTTTTTCATGTATTCTTTATCCATTGTAAAATTACTAAAACCAATGAACAAAACAAAATGATCAAATTTATCCATTGTATAAACACTAAAATCAATGCACTCTTCTAAGAATAATGGAGAAAACAAATTAGTCAACAATTATCAACTTTATAAACAATGAAATCTACAAAATATAATGAACTTAGTTTGTTACCACCCAATTATCATCCTTATGAAATTCCCAATGGAGGTGCTAAGGGGGTAAGCACACTTGGTAAATGCACCATTGTCACCTCAGTACACTTTACCCTTCACTTTAGGCCAGCTCTTAGAATCCACAGGGAGTATCCCATTCTATGTGAAATAAATTTGTCAAATAAGTCATTTTCTTATGAAAGATTCACCTCAATCAACAACACCTTTATATACGATTAGATAGAATATTACATGATTGTTACACATTATTTTGGTCACTTTAATGATGACCCTAGAGGCATGTGTTCAATCTCTCAAAACAATCTTTTACATGGGAAAAATGACTGAGTTCTTCCCCTACAAGGCATATTTTTAGAATGATGTCGTAGGCATATAGTGGTACACAGTGCGGAAATCCTTGATTTCCACAGGATGCTTTATGCTTGGCTTCCAAGACTTATGCATACTGCTATATAGGCAGGGTGCGATGATGTTTGAAGCTAAAGAAAGGAAGAATTTTCACAAATTTTCTAGAAGGGGAATCTTCTAGAATGTGAGGTGGCGTCCGTATGGTTGTGATCCTACTGGCTTCTCTAATTTGGTGGGATCGGCCTCATCCTTGTAACCACTTCATATTATCCTATATAATAATGGATTTCTCATGGAAAAGGTTAAGCAAGATTGAGCAAAGAATTGTTGAAAGAATAGGCTGAAGACTGTGTGAAGGATCCCATTACAACTGATGCTTGAGGCCTTTATTTGTCCATCAATCTTTTGTGGACCATCTTCATACAAATTCGGAGCAAGTGTATGTGTGTGCTGGAAAAAAGGACAACCGAAAGGGGACTTGCGACATCAAGGCAATTTGGTTGTATCTTCCACTTTTACTTAATATGATATGGTGAAATGTTACTTTCCCATAAAATCATTAGTGTTTTATTACATGACTCCTTAATCACATGTTTAGGTCTCCATTGAATCTACAATTGCTTATTTCAATTTGGTTGGTTTGTGTCATTGCAGATTTGATCTCACAAGAGAACCAGAGCGAAGCAGGGATAACAGAGTTATAAGGAAGCAATATCTAAAGGTATGTCATCTATTCCTTCTTTGGTAATAAATTCAAAGGTAGCAACTTAGGTAAAGCATCATGTCCTGTCTTGTTTTGTTCTAGATCCAGGTGGATCTAGGGAGATTAGTTTATGTCCACATTCATCAATTTATCCAATAACGAGATTGGCAACTCCGTTGGGGATACAACTTGATTGTGGTTTTTTGTTGGCCATTTTATTTTAACCTATTCTTTTTACTTGAAATCAGTCTTTGAGTCTGTGGGAGATCCACTCAGGCTCTCTGGATTTGAAGGTCCACTTAGATCCTTTACTCTCTTCTCAAAATTTCTTGATTTACATACCCTTTCGCACTGTAACCTATACATAGTTTGCAGAAACCTTCAATTTCCGTGCCCTAGTTGTTTTCTTCAATGTGGACTTGTTGCACCCTATCTATTTCTGGCCTGCGAAAACTCTTGATTTTTTCACTGTAATGTTCTAGTAGGCTGTAGCGGCGCCTGTGAAATTTTTTGAGTTGGGTTTTTAGCTTCAGTTAATCCAAGTTTTTCTTTGATCGGCTGGGAGGGACTTTTGATGTCAGCCCTTGATTGTTTTATGGAATTTTAACTTGTTGTTGGGTGATTTCGAATATCAAACACCTCTTTTTAGTTTTTTTCAGTCTTTTGTTTTTTATTTTTATCGACAAGGGTATAATCTCTGAACTAGTATCTGAGCACTTGTTCGATTAAAAGTCTTTGATTGGATTTGAAGTTTTGGATTGATTACATATTCTGGATTCCTTGATGATTGGGAAGTCATTTTTCATTTACATTTGAAGGAAAACTTTCTTGTCATTTTTTACTTTTATCTCCATTGAAAGTTTGATTTGGGTGCTTGTTGAGTGTATATTTTTTTCTTGCATTAGTTGTCCTTTCTTCGTTTTGTCCATGATCTAGTTTTAGGAACAAAGAATTTAAAGTCACTTACTCTTTCAAGTAATCATATATAAGAAAATTTATTGCATCAAAAGTAAGAGAACATTGAGAAAATGCATTGTCTTTTGGTTGTTTACATTTGTGTCCATTTAAGCAAAAGAAAGTATATTTCGTAGCTTACATCATTCTGAAAATACCTTCTCCCTATTGTAAATAGAGTTCATTAAATGAAAATTTGCATCATTCATTTCTATTTTCATATTATTGGGTCAAGGTCCTACAGAACATTGGTTTCATTCCCATCTCCCTCTTGAGTAACAACAACTCTTAAAAAACATTGCGAAATCTAAAAAAATTAGTAAATTTTATTTTCTAGGGCTCTTTTACACCAACATTAGCTAGGCTAGAGCTTTGGAATAGGCTGTGAGACACACTCTTCAAAGTACAAAACACACAATAGCATCTTGTGATAGGGAGTGTTTAATTCCATTTGCAACATTTTGTCCTGGGAATCCCTTCTCACACAAGGGTCAAACCTGAGGTCACATTGAGATTGGCAAAGTTACTCACCCTTCTTTGTTGATCTGAGTGTAGAGATTGCACGTATTATGGGGGTTGCTTGAAGGTATACCCACAATGATGAGTGGAAGCCTCTCAAGTTGATTTTGGGCTAGATACCCTGCCTTTGCACATGGATTGGACTGTCAACTGTTTCCCCAGGCATCACTATTGGCAGCAGGCCAAAGGGGAAAGAAGAACGATCATGGGAAAGAAAGTGTGCAAAAAACTGAAGTAACAATTGGCAAAAGAACAACACACGCACATGAAAAAAAGCATGCACAAAGGAAAGAGACAACTAGAGGAAGAACATCACGCACATTGGAGAAACACCTAATGTAAGAAGGGTTAGGTTTTTGGTAATATTCTGTAAAAGGATGAAGAGCCCAAAATGTATAAATATAGATACGAAAGTATCATATAGGGTGGAATTAGTGTTATTGTGTTGGTTGTTGTTATGATTGTTGTTGTTAGGGTTAGGCTTTGTTGTTATTTTAGTTGTATGAACCGATTTTGTAATTTGTTGAGCAAGGAAGATACAAGGGAAGGTAGATATGAGAATTAGACCATAGGCTATAGAGCTTGGTGCAATCTAGTTTTCCTCACATAGATCTTACCCATTTTTGTGGAGAATTGTAAGCGCGTGGCGCCAGGAATACAAAAATGCCATAATAATAGAGCCAAAAGCCAAATCTTTGTGGATGTAGCCCAGGAGGGGGTGAACCACGATAATACTCGTGTAATATGTTGAATGTATGCATGTCTCTTCTTTCTTTCAACAATTAATGGTTAAGATTGATGAATGAGTTAGCACATTGTTATGAATATGTTTATACTCTACTGGAATTAAAGTATGAAATATACGTATGGGACTTCAAGGGATAAGTAGTTTACCTTACAACTCATGGTACCTAGATTTAATCAAGAAACCCCTATCCCCTACTTTTTCCTAGGTTGTAAACACCTTAGTTTTACAGTCACCCATTTAAAGCTATCTCGGGTGAGACTGCGAAGTACCTTCCGGGTGTTGTGTTGCCTTCTGGTTTACCAGGAGGGACGATAGTTTTAGAGGCTTTGTTGGAACCCCGAATGACATGAACCCTGGGTCAATAACTCAGACAAATAGAGAAGGGAAATATTAAACCAACAAATGGTTTCATTGCCATGTTAAGAGGAACAAGAGAGGACTGAGTAGATGAGATAGAATGAATAAGAACCGAAGGAGCGGAATAGAAGAGAAACGAGCAGTTAGAAGGGAATGCTAAGACTTTGGAACCCCATGAGAGAATAAATCAAGGGCTGGTTGAGAACTAAATAGATAGAGTTTGCACATAAAGACAATAGAAACCCTAGGATCACAACGCGTAAATACCTGGATAAATACGTATTTATGAATTTACACAGTCTTTTTCTGTGATTTTACACATCTGCTACAGGAGTGGATCTTAAGGTTAAAGGATAACCATGTGACGAACCGGATTCAACAACTATATTGGACTCCAGTACAGATCTAGCAGCTGTAGCAGGTGAACAACAAATTCACCCACGTAGTCGACTGTTGTCTTGACAGTATTGTGTCAGGATTTATCACAGAATTTGTGGTAGACACAAAAAATTCATACAATGCAACCGAGAAAGAGTTCCTACGAGGACCCAAAGGAAGGTACATTTGATCATCGTATACTTCTATCAAGATATTTCTATTTAACAAAGGTGTAATGACAATGGAATCAGACAGCTAGACTTCCCTGCATGCATGGGGGAAGGGGGGAAGCACTAACATAGAGAGGAGGAATAGAAGGAGGGCAGGATAAAGAGAAGAAATAAGAGGAACCCTTGGACCCAATATTGATGGATGATGACCAACTTAAGTGGATATTAGCATCATCAGGAACGATGCATAGCAGAGCACCTTAACAATATAAGGTGAATACCAAGAAGAGGGTCGTAGCCGAGAGTGAGGGCTTGGAAAAGGATGAGGAAGAGGTAGAGGATATCTAAGATGTGAAGTAGATTGAGGAAATCCCATGTGCCATGTATGAGAGGAAAACAAGAGGCCCAAGAAGAGGAGGAGAAGGTAGCCATCCCTTTAATATTAATGTCAGTATGGAACCCATAAACCCATATGTGACCAATACACCAAAGAGAACACCACCATTTAAAAAAAAAAAATTAGGAGGATGTTTGACAACATGAAGTACATCTACACAAAGAGCAACAACTGGAGGAGCCAGTTCATGAAACCTTAGTCAAGTATCTACACCACATGGAGGAGGGAGTAGCTTAGTATTTGGAATGGCAGGACACAATCCTACTATCATATTACCAGAATTTCGAGGAGAAGTAGCAGAAGACCCTGAGAAGCATCTGTTCATTTGCACAAATATCTGGGAAGCAAAGTAGATCACTGATGAAGACACCAAACTTGCGTAGCTAGTGATGATTCTAAGAGACTAAGCACTAGATTGGTACATGAGTCTAGACACGAATAGTGTTCCCAGAATGACAAGGACACTAGACGACATTAAGAAACTATTGATAAATGAGTTCTAGAAGCCGAGATCACATGATCAATACATGAATGAGATTATTGAAATAAGACAGAAACCAAGAGAATCAGTATGGGATATTGATCAAAGATTCAAGCGATTAAAAGGAAAGTTAAAATACCTTATGACCAATATGCAACATCGACACCTGTTTTTCAACTCACTACTCCCACACTTAAAATATCCATTATGACAGCAAAAGTTTCAGACGCAGGTAGAGGCTCTGCAAGCAACCTTGAAATTGGAAGATAATCAGTACCAACAGACGGACCCAGCTATCGAAGAACTGAAAGAGGATCTGAAGAACTTAACATTTCAGCTAAACCATAATAAGAACAAGGAAAAATGAGAAGTCATTTGGTGCACTACCTATAGGACGGAAGGACACCTCAAGTATGAATGCCCAACATTCACAAAGTATATGGAAATGGGGATGCCAAAACCACTACCACAGGGAGGATTATGGTGTGAAATATGCAAGAAACTGGGTCACATCCCTTACCACTGCACGATGATGCATAAATACCAAACAGTTCTAAAGAACTCATATTGCACCTTTTGCAAATCAGTCGGCCATGATGACAAAGCTTGCAGAAATATGGAGCTGATGCGAGAAAGAACATCAGACCCATACAGGGTACAAACATAAATGATGTCTGGGCAAGCAGAAACACAGTTCACTCAAGCCCCAGCCCCATACGAGACCGTGCAGTAGCAGTATAATACTACACCACAACCGTACAATAATGCACAATGATAGTACAACCCGACACAATCCCAGTACAATACCACGTAGTATAATCAGGAACCATAGTATAACACGCTGCGAGGTGATCACACAACTTATAGAGGAGCAAGATGAGGCAGAGGAGGTTTCAAACGTGGTAGAGGACCAATCACATGTCACAGTTGCTAGAAACCAGGAAATTATGCACAGGAGTGCCCACTGTCACCAATGAATTGTATGTATTGTCGTGCATAGGACCACGATACAGAGGAATTTCTGACATTACTTGTAAATATCTAGGAAAAAAGGAATCAAAATAACCAGAATGTTCAGTGGATTTCAGCCGAAGCAAGGGATGATGGACAAAACATCAACATAGTCACTCAAGGAGGAACGAAAACAGGAAATGACATAGTTCGACAGGAACCAGCACATAACCAATGGGTAAAGAAGAACACTGACCCCAAGAAACAGTTTGACACACATAAGGAGAAGGAGATATTTACAGAAGCCCGACAAGAATTCCAAAAGGAGAACATTGTGCCGACTGTACAACAGATCAAGGAAGCTTTAGAATATGAAATGTCACCATCACTGGACCATTCCAACAGAATACAACCCAAGGAACAAGTAAGTACTATCAAAGACTTTTTGCAATCATGCCTCAAAATGTTAAATGATCCTTCATCTATCAAAATATTGCAAAACATCCTAGAAAAATGTAGCAGCGAGATGGAACAGAAGCCAGAATTGAAAATTGTCAACCACCTACATACAAGAAGAAGAACAAGTAGGGAATTTAGACTAAATGATAACATTGGGGATTTCAATATGGGAGATATTATAATAGATATAGGATCCAAAGTGAATGCACTACCAAAAGATACATGGAAATGCATGGGAGAACCTACACTGGGATACTCAATTGTTCAATTAAAGCTAGCAAATCAACATAGAGTCCTACCAATAGGTAGACTAAAAGGAGTGATGGTAGATCTGGATGGTGTGTGCACTAAGGTAGACTTTGAAATCATCAAAATAGTAGAGGACACAACACCTTACCTGGCGCTACTTGGTCTGGATTGGACGTTCGACAATTGGGCCATAATTAACTTAAAAACTAGAAAAATGAAATTTGAGTTGAGGGACTAGAGGGTCATAGCCCCACTTGACCCATCATAAAGCGAGAAGTTTGTAGAACTCACTTGTTTGGATTTACAAGAGATCGGCTAGTTGTATAGAACAACTGTGCACGATGAAGACTATATAAACCCAACTGTAGATGGGGTACTTAGTTGGAGGACCATTACTTCATGTACAAAAAACTTAGACGTCGGGTTAGAAAACTGGCAGCAAAGACTACACAAAGTATCCACGAGAAGGTGTGCCAGAATAGACCGCGCAGTAAGGTGGATTGCCACAGAAATCAGAGAACCACCTATTTTCACAGACTAAATGATTTGGAAACTTTCTTGACACGATATGAAGACGAAGTATTAGAAAACCAGAGATTGCTAGTACTGGATTTAACACTAAAGGCTACACCCGCAAGATGGTGGGGTGCACACAAAGAGACTATCACATATTGGTACCAATGTAAGCGATTATTGTGCATAAGGTTCAATGCAGAATAGACAGGTAACAAACAATATAAATATGACGGACTAGGCACACCAGCAGAACACTTGGAGGCATGTAAAACGCTGTGGAAAATGACGCCACTGGAGGAATGGTCTCACCACTTAATTCATACATTAGAGGGCATACCAGGGAATTGGTATACAGACCAAAAAATGCGTAAAGGAACCAAGACATGGGAGACACTCCAATAGAAATTTACAATCACTTTCTCATTCAAGCATGAGAACCCCAACATAAATGCAACCCTGAAACGGATCAGAGACGTCATATTCATTGAAGAACCAGAAGTGGAAGCTATCACAGAGGTAAGACAATGGAATAAGAAGACAGTCAAGGATCTACTATCATGCTACCATGTACAAGAGGAAGCACCGGATGAAGATGATTCACGCGATATTCAGATCAAAGAAGTCAAAGGCGAGAGAGATGTGGAAGGACCACCCTTAGAGTTAGAGGTCATATCTGCACCAATCAAGATAAAAAAGGTTAACATAGGGACCGTTGAGCAGCCCAAAATGGTCAGCATTGGAGATTACTGGGATGAATAGACACTAAAAAGAATCACATAATTGTTGCGCGAATACAACGACCTTTTTCCCACAACCTTTACAGAGATGAAAGGCATAGTTGAAGAATTAGGAGAAATGAATATACCACTCAGACTTGATGTGAGACCCATTAAACAATGAACATATAGGTTGAACCCCATATATAAATATAAATTTAAAGACGAGATCGATAGGATGCTCGAGGCCAACATCATCGAACCAATCGAAGAATCAGAATAGATAATCCCGATGGTAGTACAGGACAAGAAATAGGGAAGAGGGATCATGATATGCATCGACTTGAGGAATTTGAACGATGCATTCCTACATGACCCATTCCCCACACTATTCATGGACGAAGTACTCGAGAACGTAGGAGGCCACGAAGCCTACTCATTCACCGATGGATTCTCATGATATCATCAGATTAAAATAGCACAGGAGGATAGACACAAGACCATGTTCGCGACACAATTGGGATCCTATCAGTATACAGTCATGCCTTTCAGAATGAAGAATGAACCTGTGATATTTTCTAGAGTAGTCATCGTAGCATTTAAGGAATTCATCCATCAATTCCTCGAAGTATACCTGGATGTTCAGATAGTGTATAGCTTATTAAAAAAACATGTGGAAGTGTTACAACTGATGTTAGAATCATGAAAACAGTTCCATATATCACTGAATATCAAGAAATGCATATTCGAAACACCATTTGGGATACTATGGGGACACATAGTATGCAAACAGGGTTTGCTAGTGGATCCAACCAAAATCACAGTCATTGTTAACCTACCAACACCAAAAACAATCTGCCAACTAAGAGAAACGCTAGGACATACGAGATATTATAGGAAATTCATCAAAGGCTACATCCATATTATAGCGCCAATGGAAAAACTATTAAGGAAGGATACAAAGTATCAATGGAACGATGAGTGCCAACACAGTCTGGATACTCTGAAGGAAAACATGGTCACTGCACCAATATTGGTGTTTCCAGATTATCAGAAAACATTCCATGTACATGTAGATGCATTAGCGATAACACTTGGAGCTATCTTAGTGTAACCAGGAGCAGGAGACTTGGATCAACCGATAGCGTTACCAAGCAAAAAATTATCAGACTCGGAACAAAATTATAACATGACAGAAAGAGTGGCCTAGCTATGGTTTATGCACTACAATAATACAGGCATTTCCTATTGGGAAAACACTTTAAGATGTTTACAGATCACTCATCCCTTGAATACCTAGTCAACAAGCCAGTGTTGGGGGGGAGAATCTATCGATGGTTATTTCTATTTCAATAATTCGACTTTGAGGTAATAGTTAAACCAGGAAAACTAAATGCAGGAACTGACCACCTATCGAGGGTCACAAATGGAGAGGAACCAATGAATTTAGAAGACAACTTTCTAGATGCACAACTATTCTCAGTATAGATTGTTGACGATTACTTCGCAAATATCATCCAGTACTTGAGCACAGGTACTGTGCCACAAGAATATTCCACTGCATAGAAGAAGAACCTAGTAGTCCACGCAACCAACTATCAATTGATCGCAGGACATCTATACAAGATTGGCATAGATAGCATCTTACAAAGATACGTACTAGACCACGAACGACCAAGAATTTTAGCAGAAGCCCACAAGGGAATAGAAGGAGGGAATTATGCAAGAAAATCTATTGCGCATAATGTACTACGTGCAGGATTATGGTGGCCAACGATCCACATAGACTTGAAAGAGTACTGTCAGTAATGTGATGTCTGTCAAAGGGTAGGAAAACCCAACAGAAGGGACGAGATGCCACTACGACTGCAAGTGACACTCCAGACATTTGATAAATGGGTGATAGACTTTGTGGGACCCACTAACCCACCAGACAAAATAATAGGGGCAAGATATATTATCACCATGA
>JZKD02S2324224.1:19745-32493 GCA_000966675.3 Picea glauca | reverse complement strand
CACAAACAATATGCCCTAGCAATTTCCCTTGTTCTAAAGCAAAATGAGACTTTTTTGGATTTAAAGAAAGACAAAACCTTCTGCACTTCAGAAATACTTGCCTCAAATGACATAGATTCTCCTCATCAGAGTTATAGAATAGAGTAATGTCATTCAAGTAGATGACAACAAACTTATCCTTCTCTCCCACAAAGGAAATATCCATGGCTCGCTGAAAAGTGGCCCCAACATTAATTAAACCAAAAGGCATTTAGGCATACATAAAAGTACCCCAAGGTGTTGTAAAAGAAATCTTCTCCATATCATCTAGATGAACAACTACCTAATTGTATCCAAAGAAATCATCGATGATACAGGGGATCAAAATATGCTAAAAAATCAAAGTGCTCAGAATTGATCTAAAATGGATTCATGGTGTAGATCTTGTCCTCACCATCCCAATGCAACTTGAACAATCTCAAACAAACATCGTATGTTATAGATATCACATTATGTTCGCTTTGCCAAATAGGAAAAAAAGTGCTGACTATATAGTCCATACAGTGTCATTGGGTAGACCGTACTGCTAGCGTGACATGGGACCGTACTGAAATGTGGCAGGTGCTGAGTTGTCAAGTGATGACATGGTAGAGGCTGGTGTGGTAGGTGAATTGGAAAGTGTTTTATGTGGACCTATTGATGGTTGACACATGTCATTTGGTGGTTGAATGGGAAGGTGCCACATTGCCCAACCAGGGGCTGCCACGTGGCACCCCATGATTGGTTATTGGTGTAAAATTTTATAGAGTTCATGGGGGTCGAACCCGAGACCTCTATGTATGGAACAGTGTTTGCATAGGCCGATCCACCTTCCCACCTACTGGTTAGTTCTTAACCATATACCTTAGAATTTGTATTAAAGTTTGAACTTCCGTTAATGCGGGCGAAAAAAGGGTTTGGGGTTAACCCCATTCCTCGATCACATATAACTAACCACTCCACACATGACCACCAATGTGGTTACACTATACCATCTGAACAACATCACTATACAATAGTTAAACCATGAGAGCTTGATCCAACGGTTAGGCCACAAGCGTGGGAAAATAGGTTGGCGCTAGGCCACATGGATGCCATGCGACTAGGACCTTCGACGATTAAGGTGCTTGGTGCGCTAATGATGTAACCATTTGCCACCATTTGCAGAATGGGTGCACATGCTGGGTTTTTGGCATGAGAAACACTTGGGATCTAGGTTGGTCACAAACATGTGCATTTTGGAGAGCAGAGACAACAAACTATTGGAAAAAAAACATCCAAAGTTGTATTTTTCTTAGTTTTTGGCCAAACCAGGTGTAGGAAGAGCCCAAATAGGGGTTTTTGGACATTTTGGAGCCATTGAAGCTATATATTTTTCATTCTAATAATTGTAAATGATTGATTTTGACACTTTGAGCATTAATGAAAGTGATCCATTGGAAGTTGGACCAGGAGATGTAGCCCAAGAGAGGGGTGAACTCCTTTATCATTTTGATGTGTTAATGTGCTTACTTTGATGGTTGTTCTATCTTTTTATGTTGCTCATGTTTAAGTAAAAACTCATTAAATTTTATGTGTTTTCAACTTGATCCTATTTCCTAAGTCACATAAAAATTTCACTTGCAAATTTGTACACACAAGCCTTCTTCATTTTCAGATCAAGTTGGTATCAGAGCATAGGTTTTTGAAGGTTTGATTGTTTGCAAGTGTTTTTTTTCTAATTATTAAAAGGTTGAAGCTCACAAGAGGAGAAGGTCAACTTTTAGAGCCAAGTTCTCAACTTTCAAGAAGGAGAACTACATGATCACCTCAAGATTCAAGGAGGCATTCACCAAGTATGGCTCATAATGAGAGTCATGAAAATCTTACTTCAGAAGATGAAACTTTCAGAAAAGCTTTCTGTGATATGACAGTAATGGTGAAACTTTGATTTTAAGAAAGGAATGCAAGGTTGCAACGTGAAAGCTCAAATCCTCCAAGAGGTAATGAAGATAGTGGTGATAAAACTCCAAAAGGAAATGGAGGGAATGGTGATATTCCACCTCCTTCACCTCCATCTTCCACTTCTTCTACCATTTCACAACCACCTTGAAATTCTCCAAAAGAACATGGTAAAATTCCTCCACAAACTCATTTTCTTAAGCTTGATATTGAGTTTGAATTTCCTATGTACAAGAAGAGGTAAATGATGAGAAATTGGATAACTGGATTCATCATATCGAAGTGTATTGTAGGATACAAAGTATCAAAGATGATGAAACTAAGATTCAACTTGCTTCTCTTAGGTTGGAAAGTGCAACACTCATTTGGCGGGAAGCCAAAACTCAATAGGACATGAAGAAACATGGTAAAGTTTTATCCTCTTGGAATGATTTTATTATTGCACTTAAAAGACAATTTTATCCATTAGCATACATTCATAAATCTATTATGGATTGGAAAATATTTAGACAAGATAAAAGGCAAAGTGTGAAAAGCTACACTCAAGAATTTAGAAGAAGATATTTGATTTTGGGTATATATTTATTTTCTCAAGAAACTTTACTCGAATACATTGGAGGATTACATAGCTACTTGAGGCAAACAACACTTATGTTTAACCCTACAAATATAGATGAAGTTTGTGTACATGCAACTCATTTGGAAGCAAGATGGAGGAAAGAACCTAAAGAGGGAAGCAAGAAGGCATTTGTTAAGGGAGACAAGGGAAAGAGGAAATTCAAAGGAAATGGAAGAAATAATGCTTCAGTCAAGAAAGAGGGAGAGAAACTCTCATGTAAATACTGTTCAAAAGATGTCCATGATGAATGCCATTGTTGGAAACTTCATCCTGAAATGAGACCCAAAAATTTCAGCCATAATGGGAAACCAAAGACTATTGCAACTACACAACATGATTTAGGTTCTGATTCGGGAGATGAAACAAAAATTACAACCATGGTTTTCAAGGTAAGGATTCTATTGCAAGTACTAGTTCTTCAAGTAGTAGTAGCCTCAATGAATCTAAACATGAAAAAGAGAGAATAGAGATTTTCCACATAAGGGTTGTTTCAAAGCATACCAAGGTATATACTCTTTTTGATACTGGTTCTCAAGCAAACCTCATTTCTTAAGATATAGTTAAGAAATTGCATTTTGAAACTACTCCTCATCCTAAAACATATCCTCTAGGATGCATATGTGACAATGCCAAATTGCATGTGACAAGTATGTCAACTTAGATTTCCCATCACTGCAAACTTTATATATGAGGTAGAGCTTGATGTTATTCCATTGGATATTTGTGGTATTGTGTTGGGAAGCCCATATTTATATGATAGGAGAGCCATATTTCATCGTCATAAGAACAAATATCATTTGTTCAAAAATGGAGTTGAGTACATTATTAGAGCACATACAAAGAAGATGAATTAGTCACTTGTAAATGATGGAAAAATGAAGAGATTAGTCAATGCTAGTAAGAACTTTTTCCTCTTGATGATCAAACCCAAAGACAATGTTGAAAAATAAGCTTTCCANCACAAACAATATGCCCTAGCAATTTCCCTTGTTCTAAAGCAAAATGAGACTTTTTTGGATTTAAAGAAAGACAAAACCTTCTGCACTTCAGAAATACTTGCCTCAAATGACATAGATTCTCCTCATCAGAGTTATAGAATAGAGTAATGTCATTCAAGTAGATGACAACAAACTTATCCTTCTCTCCCACAAAGGAAATATCCATGGCTCGCTGAAAAGTGGCCCCAACATTAATTAAACCAAAAGGCATTTAGGCATACATAAAAGTACCCCAAGGTGTTGTAAAAGAAATCTTCTCCATATCATCTAGATGAACAACTACCTAATTGTATCCAAAGAAATCATCGATGATACAGGGGATCAAAATATGCTAAAAAATCAAAGTGCTCAGAATTGATCTAAAATGGATTCATGGTGTAGATCTTGTCCTCACCATCCCAATGCAACTTGAACAATCTCAAACAAACATCGTATGTTATAGATATCACATTATGTTCGCTTTGCCAAATAGGAAAAAAAGTGCTGACTATATAGTCCATACAGTGTCATTGGGTAGACCGTACTGCTAGCGTGACATGGGACCGTACTGAAATGTGGCAGGTGCTGAGTTGTCAAGTGATGACATGGTAGAGGCTGGTGTGGTAGGTGAATTGGAAAGTGTTTTATGTGGACCTATTGATGGTTGACACATGTCATTTGGTGGTTGAATGGGAAGGTGCCACATTGCCCAACCAGGGGCTGCCACGTGGCACCCCATGATTGGTTATTGGTGTAAAATTTTATAGAGTTCATGGGGGTCGAACCCGAGACCTCTATGTATGGAACAGTGTTTGCATAGGCCGATCCACCTTCCCACCTACTGGTTAGTTCTTAACCATATACCTTAGAATTTGTATTAAAGTTTGAACTTCCGTTAATGCGGGCGAAAAAAGGGTTTGGGGTTAACCCCATTCCTCGATCACATATAACTAACCACTCCACACATGACCACCAATGTGGTTACACTATACCATCTGAACAACATCACTATACAATAGTTAAACCATGAGAGCTTGATCCAACGGTTAGGCCACAAGCGTGGGAAAATAGGTTGGCGCTAGGCCACATGGATGCCATGCGACTAGGACCTTCGACGATTAAGGTGCTTGGTGCGCTAATGATGTAACCATTTGCCACCATTTGCAGAATGGGTGCACATGCTGGGTTTTTGGCATGAGAAACACTTGGGATCTAGGTTGGTCACAAACATGTGCATTTTGGAGAGCAGAGACAACAAACTATTGGAAAAAAAACATCCAAAGTTGTATTTTTCTTAGTTTTTGGCCAAACCAGGTGTAGGAAGAGCCCAAATAGGGGTTTTTGGACATTTTGGAGCCATTGAAGCTATATATTTTTCATTCTAATAATTGTAAATGATTGATTTTGACACTTTGAGCATTAATGAAAGTGATCCATTGGAAGTTGGACCAGGAGATGTAGCCCAAGAGAGGGGTGAACTCCTTTATCATTTTGATGTGTTAATGTGCTTACTTTGATGGTTGTTCTATCTTTTTATGTTGCTCATGTTTAAGTAAAAACTCATTAAATTTTATGTGTTTTCAACTTGATCCTATTTCCTAAGTCACATAAAAATTTCACTTGCAAATTTGTACACACAAGCCTTCTTCATTTTCAGATCAAGTTGGTATCAGAGCATAGGTTTTTGAAGGTTTGATTGTTTGCAAGTGTTTTTTTTCTAATTATTAAAAGGTTGAAGCTCACAAGAGGAGAAGGTCAACTTTTAGAGCCAAGTTCTCAACTTTCAAGAAGGAGAACTACATGATCACCTCAAGATTCAAGGAGGCATTCACCAAGTATGGCTCATAATGAGAGTCATGAAAATCTTACTTCAGAAGATGAAACTTTCAGAAAAGCTTTCTGTGATATGACAGTAATGGTGAAACTTTGATTTTAAGAAAGGAATGCAAGGTTGCAACGTGAAAGCTCAAATCCTCCAAGAGGTAATGAAGATAGTGGTGATAAAACTCCAAAAGGAAATGGAGGGAATGGTGATATTCCACCTCCTTCACCTCCATCTTCCACTTCTTCTACCATTTCACAACCACCTTGAAATTCTCCAAAAGAACATGGTAAAATTCCTCCACAAACTCATTTTCTTAAGCTTGATATTGAGTTTGAATTTCCTATGTACAAGAAGAGGTAAATGATGAGAAATTGGATAACTGGATTCATCATATCGAAGTGTATTGTAGGATACAAAGTATCAAAGATGATGAAACTAAGATTCAACTTGCTTCTCTTAGGTTGGAAAGTGCAACACTCATTTGGCGGGAAGCCAAAACTCAATAGGACATGAAGAAACATGGTAAAGTTTTATCCTCTTGGAATGATTTTATTATTGCACTTAAAAGACAATTTTATCCATTAGCATACATTCATAAATCTATTATGGATTGGAAAATATTTAGACAAGATAAAAGGCAAAGCGTGAAAATCTACACTCAAGAATTTAGAAGAAGATCTTTGATTTTGGGTATATATTTATCTTCTCAAGAAATTTTACTCGAATACATTGGAGGATTGCATAGCTACTTGAGGCACACAACACTTATGTTTAACCCTACAAATATAGATGAAGTTTGTGTACATGCAAATCATTTGGAAGCAAGAGGGAGGAATGAACCTCAAGAGGGCAGTAAGAAGCCATTTTTTAAGGGAGACAAGGGAAAGAGGAAATTCAAAGGAAATGGAAGAAATAATGCTTCAGTCAAGAAAGAGGGAGAGAAAATCTCATGTAAATACTGTTCAAAAGATGGCCATGATGAATGCCATTGTTGGAAACTTCATCCTGAAATGAGACCCAAAAATTTCAGCCATAATGGGAAACCAAAGACTACTGCAACTACACAACATGATTTAGGTTCTGATTCGGGAGATGAAACAAAAATTACAACCATAGGTTTTCAAGGTAAGGATTCTATTGCAAGTACTAGTTCTTCGAGTAGTAGTAGCCTCAATGAATCTCAACATGAAAAAGAGAGAATAGAGATTTTACACATAAGGGTTATTTCAAAGCATACCAAGGTATATACTCTTTTTGATACTGGTTCTCAAGAAAACCTCATTTCTGAAGATATAGTTAAGAAATTGCATTTGGAAACTACTCCTCATCCTAAAACATATCCTCTAGGATGGATATGTGACAATGCAAAATTGCATGTGACAAGAATATGTCAACTTAGATTTCCCATCACTGCAAACTATATATATGAGGTAGAGCTTGACGTTATTCCATTGGATATTTGTGGTATTGTGTTGGGAAGCCCATATTTATATGATAGGAGAGCCATATTTCATCGTCATGAGAACAAATATCATTTGTTCAAAAATGGAGTTGAGTACATTGTTAGAGCACATACAAAGAAGATGAATTTGTCACTTGTAAATGCTGGAAAAATGAAGAGATTAGTCAATGCTAGTAAGAAATTTTTCCTCTTGATGATCAAACCCAAAGACAATGTTGAAAAATAAGCTTTCCAAGGTTGTGATGCAAAGTTGAAATCTGATTTATATGAGGCTGTTAACCAATATGATGAGATGTTTCAGAAACCAAAAGGTTTGCCTCCAAAAAGGGGTATCCAACATGAGATACAATTGTAGCAAGATTGTCCTCTTCCAAACATTGGTATGTACAAGATGCCAGTCATGGAGAATGCTGAAATTAAAAAATAAATCCAAGAGTTTCTTGAAAAAGGGGTTATCATGCCAAGCACATCACCATGTGGCCACCAATTGTTTTAGTACCAAAAAAATATGGTACATGGTGCATGTGTGTAGATTTCAGAGCCTTGGACAAGATTACAGTAAATAATCATTATCCTCTTCCTAGAATTGATGATTTTCTTGATTAATTGAAATATGCTAAGTATTTTACTAAGTTGTATTTAAGAAGTGGATATCATCAGATTAGGATTGGTGAAGGAGACACATGGAAGACAACTTTCAAAACAAAGCAAGGTTTGTTTGAATGGATGGTTATGCCATTTGGGATTTGTAATGCTCTTGCTACATTCATGAGAGTGATGAATGATGTTTTAAGGCCTTTTTCTTGATGATTGTGTGATTTTCTACTTTGATGACATTTTGATATTTAGCAAATTTCGTGAAGATCATGTTATGCATGTCAAGCAAGTTTTAGATGTATTGAAGAAAGAAAATTTGTTTTTGAAGATGACTAAATGTGAGTTTGGAAAGACCTCACTTATTTACTTGGGAGAGATTGTTGGAGGAGGAGAACTAGAAATTGATCCTTCCAAGGTCAAAGTCATTTTGGATTGGCCCAAGCCCAACAATGTGAAAGAGGTAAGAAGATTTTTGGGAGCAACCCAATATTGGAGAAAGTTTATTGCTAACTTATCTTCAATTGCAGCTCCATTACATGTAGTGAAAAACATCAAGCAAGTTTTCCAATGGGGAGGAAAGAAAAAAAAAAAAAATTTTAATGCGTTGAAGGAGAATATTAGTTCAGCTCCAGTTCTTGCATTTCCTAATTTTAGACAACCATTTGAGATCCAAACAGATGCAAGTAATTATGCAATGGGAACAGTCTTGTTGCAACATGGTAAGCCCATTTGTTTTCATTCTGAAACTTTTAATGGTGTTGTGATTAATTATCCTACATATGATAAGGAGTTTTATGCATTGGTGCAAAGTGTGAAAAAATGGAAACATTATTTGTTGGGAAAAGAAACTATCATTCACACAGATCATCAACCATTGCAATACTTACAATCACAAAAAAATCTACAACAAGCAAGGCACTTCAGATAGATGGGTTTTCTACAAAAAATCCACTTGGTTATCAGGTATAAGAAAGGCATTTATAAAAAAGTTGTTGATATTTGGTCTAGGCCTATTGTTAGTGCTTCAGTTGTTCTTAAGCATAATTCCACCATGCATGAGAGCTATGTCGAACATTATGCTTTAGATGATGATTTTAAAGAGGTTTATGCAACTTTGTTTCATTCTAACCAAGCTGAGGAATTGGATTACCATGTGCATGATAAGATTTTGTATCATCTTGGCAAGCTATGTGTTCCAGAGGGTGAAAGAGTCAACATCATAAGGGAAGCACATTGTTCTCTTATTGTTTTCTATTTTGGTGTAGGCAAGACAATGACTAATTTGCAAAGGTATTTCTATTGGCATAAAATGAATGAAAGTGTTTCAAGATATGTAAGAGGATGTTCTTTATGTGCTACAAGTAAGCCTAGCAATAAAAAGTTGGGTTTATATACTCCACTTATGGTTCCTTATCGTCCTTGGGAAATAATTTCCATGGACTTTGTAGGAGGTCTACCTATGTCTAAAAAAAATCATGATTATCTTTATGTTGTGGTTGAACCATTTCAACAAAATGTGTATTTTGATGCCTTGTAAGAAGCAGTTTATAGCTGAGCAAATGACGCAAATGTTCCTTCATCATGTTTGGGTACATTTTGGGTTGCCCAAATCCATTATTTCTGATCAAGATTCTCGATTTATTGGGAAATTTTGGTCAAGCTTATGGGCACTCATGGACACCAAGCTGAAAAGAGCACAACATTTCATCCACAAATCGATGGTCAAATATAAGTGGTGAATAGAACAATAGTACATCTTATTTGTGGTTATTGCAGGAAACATCCTAAGCTTTGGGATGAGCACCTACACTACATTCAACATGCTTACAACTAGGCTATGCACTCTTTGACTCAAACATCTTCATTTGAGGCATGTTTTGGTTATTTTCCAAAATCTCCTTTAGATTTTATCTTTGGGAAGGATATTGCTATTCATGGTAATTATGACATTGATAGAGAAAACAAGTTCATTGAACAAATTCAATTAGTGCATCAAATGGTACAAGAACAGTTGGAAAAGAGTGAAGCCAAGTACAAGACAAGACATGAAAAGTATTGTGTTGATTACAGTTTCCAAGTTGGAGATGAAGTTTGGCTTTACATTAGCAAGGAGAGGCTTAAAGGAGAAGGTAAAAAACTAAAACCAATTAGATATTGACCTTTCAAGATTCTTGAAAATATTGGTAAGAATGCCTTCCGTTTGGATTTTCATCATATGAAAATATATGGAGTTGTTAATGTTGAGAATTTGAGATTGTATGAGCCTCCTTTGATTGATGATCAAGGAGAGCAAGTTCATATTCCTTCCATAGATGACTTCTCACCAGAATATATTTCATAATTACATGAGGATACAATCCTTGACACGAGGATGAGAACTTCAAAACGAGGGAATGTGGAATACATTTGTGTTGTTCTTAAAGGCACAAATCCAAGGAAAGCTATATGGATTGAGGTTGGAAAGGTTAGGGAACTATACCCTCATATTCATATTGACTGAAAGTAGTCTTTTGGAGGTCCAAAAGCTTCCCAATGGGAAGGAGTGATCCAGGGGATCAAAATATGCTCAAAAATCAAAGTGCTAAGAGGTGATAGAAAATGGATTCATGGTGTAGATCCCATCCTCCCGATCCCAACACAACTTGAATGTGCTCAAACAAACATCGTATGCAAGAGATATCACATTCTATCCACTTTGCCAAATAGGCAAAAAAAATGCTGACTTTATAGTCCGTACAATCTGACTGGGAAGACCATATTGCTGATGTGGCATGGGACCGTACTGAAATGTGGTAGGTGTTGAGTTGTCAAGTGATAATGTGGAAGAGGCTGATGTGGCAATTGAATTGGCAAGTGGTTTACATGGACCAATTGATGGTCAACATGTGTCATTTGGTGGTAGAATGGGAAGGTTCCACATGGCCCAACCTAGGGCCACCACGTGGAACCCCGTCGTTGGTTATTGGTGTAAAATTTTATAGATTCCATGGGGGTCGAACCCGAAACCTCTATTTATGGAAGAGTGTTGGTGTAGGCTGAGCCACTAGCCTGCCTACCGGTTAATTCTTAACCATATACCTTAGACTTTGTATTTAAGTTTGAACTTCAATTAGCACAGGCAGAAAATGAGCTGAGGCTTAGCCCCAATTCTTGGTCAGATATACCCAACCACTCCACACATGACCACCAACACGGTTACATTATAACATCCGACCAAAAACACTATCCAATTGTTAAGCCATGAGCGCGAGATCCAATGGTCAGGCCACGAGCACTAGAAAATAGGTCGGTGCCAGGCCACATGGAGGCCATGTGACTAGGACCTACGATGGTTAAGGCACTTGGTGCTAGGTTTTTGTCATGGGAAATTCTCGGGATCTAGGTTGGTCACACACAGGTGCGTTTTGGCGAGCATAAACAACTAGCTATTGGAAAAAAACATCAAGAGTTGTATTTTTCTCAGTTTTTTGCCAAACCAGGTGCAGGAAGACCCCAAATAGGGGTTTTTGGAAATTCCAGAGCCATTGAAGCCATCTATTTTTCATTCCAAGCATTGAAAAGAACTTATTTTGACACTTTGATCATTAATGAAAATGATCCAATGGAAGCTGTACCAGGAGATGTAGCCCAAGAGAGGCGTGAACCCCTTTATCATTTTGCTGTGTTAATGTGATTACTTTGATGGATATTATTTATGTTTATGCTGCTCATGTTTAAGTAAAAACTCATTAAATTTTATGTGTTTGCAACTTGATCCTATTTCCTAAGTCACATACAAATTTCACTTGCAAATTTTTAAACACAAGCCTTCTTCATTGTCAGATCAATCAATCATAGACATCCTGCTAGATCCTACCAACCTATGTAATATATGTTCCATTTTGGGAAACTGATAGTTGTCTTTCCGGGAACACCTTTAAAATTTCTGAAATTGACACAGAGTCTGATTTCACCATTCTTTTTTCTCACTGGCACCAAATTTGCTATCCAGTCAGAATACCTCAAGGGTACAATAATCTTAGCATCTAAAAGTTTCTTGACTTCCTTCTCCATAATTGGTAACAAAATAGGATGAATCTGCCTTAATTTCTTCTTGAAAGGTTTTACATTCTCCTTCAAAGGTTTTTTGTGTTGAATGATAGTTTCATGAAAGGTCCTAAGATCTTCATATTTCCATGCAAAAACATCAATGAACTCCTTCAACAGTTCTTCATATTTAGCTCGGTATTTTTCTGATAGGAATTTTGATAATTTAACATGCTTTGGATTTGAAACAGTCCCAATATTGCAATCAGTCAGCTTTGCTTATTTTTCTGGATCATGGAGCTTCACAAGAACATCATTATGATAAAAAGTCCTTTCAATAGACACCATACCTTTTGGGATATGATTAGTGGGAAATTGCAAGATCTTATGCTCGACAATCATATTATGAAAATTTAAATTCTGATTGTCCTCATCTAAATCTTCATATTGATCAATATGAATTGAAGAAAAATCATCTATAGCTTCAATGAACCTTTTGATTTCAGAATCTTCCTCAAATACTCTCCAATGCTTAAAATTGTCTAGAATCAAAGGCCTGTACCTAACCTCAAACTCATATTTCATTTTTGTGGGAAAAGGAGGCTTAAAAGTACTTGCTTCCATAGCCAGTGAATCAATCTGCTCATTCTGATTTGTTGGAATATATACAATGTGGAAAGATAGAAAAAAGGCTTCAATGCTGTCATATACCTCATTTATGTAATATTTCAATCGAATGTTCTTTGTCTGATATACATCTCTAAACTTCTTTACAATGAGTTCTGAATCCCCATGAACCTTCAAATGATGAATTTTAATTTCTCTAGCTACCCTGAGACCCAACAACAATGCCTCATACTCTACAATGTTATTTGTTGTATCGAATTCTAACTTGTAAGACAGGGTAATGACTTCATGTTCAGGAGAAATCAACACTACACCTGCCCTTGCGCCTTCTCTGGATGAGGCTCCATCAAAGTATAATTTCCATAACATATTTTGATTTTCAACAGAATGTGGAGCAACAAATGGTTTTGTCAAAGGCAAATACTGTTGAACAACATTATCAATATGAAATATGGAGGATCCAAAATCCACATTAACTGCATATATAGGATGAGTTATATAATGATCACTGTCACTTATAATATATGCCAATTGAGCCTCATGATAGAGTCTTCTAAACTCCTCCAAAAATAGGTATAGTGGCATAAGAGAGATCCATTTGAAGAGATCCCCCAAGCTTCTTACACCAAGATCTGGACAACAACATACCAAACCTA